>UNPT01000363.1:0-53562 GCA_900536445.1 Hymenoscyphus occultus | reverse complement strand
AGCCTTGGCCGCCATTCGCTTAACGTGGCTATAGAAGGATAGCCGAGAGTCGAAGTAGACTCCAAGCCACCGAAGCTCCTTACAAGCGAGGATCACCCTCTCTCCAACTTTAATAGAAGGGGGGGGGGCGGATACCCCTGCCCCTCTGTCGCCTTTTCCGAGAGAAGTACATTAGCTCAGACTTATCGCTATCAAAGGTGACTCCCTCCTCGGCACCCCACCTAAGGGCGGCCTCTACTTGTCTTATAAGGCTCGTCGCATTCTCTACTTTACTAGCTCCTGTAGCTAGAAGCGCAACGTCGTCGGCGTAGCCAAACCTCTGTAGTATAGGCAAAGCCCCTAGTCCAGGGCTAAAAAGTGGCTGTATATATAACATAAACAGAATTGGGGATATAGGTGAGCCCTGCCTTCAAACTTATATAGAAGTTATGCATAATACTGAACGGAATATTTTGATGAGAATAGGTAAAAACACATCTCACGGGACAAGGATCACGGAAGAGATGATATATTTCAGATTACCATTCTTTCTCTCTTGTATTGTCAAATTACTTTCAGGCTAAGTACCATGTCTAAAATCTAGAAAGTCTAGCCAGTAGGTATTTACGAGCCCACGACTTTCAGAATACCCCCGAAAAATGCCACAGAAAACCTTTTGCATGACGGCCTCTCAAGCAGCCTTCCCATTTTTAGGAGTATCGCCTTCTTGACTCGATAATTCACGCTGCTCCAGGTGTATCGCACCATGTTTTTCATTCTTTCCTTCCTCAACCAGCAGTTGTTTCGCTCTCTCTGTTGCAAGGGTACCACCCAAGAGAGCATCTTCACCATCAAAGTACTTGACAATTTCCTCAAGTGGGGTATTTTGGGTCTCAACGAAGAAGAAGTAGACGACACCAAGCTCAAATGCGAGCCAGACGTCGTAGACGATGTAGTATTTCCAGCCGAGGGCATCGAGAGCAACGGGGTTGACATATGAGTTGAAGAAAAGTGCAAGATCCACGGCGAAGAACAAAAGAGTAATACCCTACAATTCTTGTTAGTACTTTTCTGAGCCAAAAGATACCTTGAAGAGAGGGAGAAAATACACACCTTGGCACGAATCTTGTATGGCAATATTTCAACACCATACCCAACCAAGAGCCCAGACCACGCTGAGTTATAGAAGACATAGTACAAGAATATAAAGAATATCTCCGCATAACTAGCAGCCTTGACTGATGTTTTGACAAACTGAGCTGCGCAGATGGTCCAGGCACAGAAAGCGACAAGCATGCCGCCTGTAGAGAACAAGAAGAGAGGGCGACGTCCAAGTTTATCGATGAAGAAACAAGCCGTGAGAGCAACAATGAAGTTGATAATATTGAGAATGCCATTGATTTCCAGTTGAAGCTTCTGAGAAGTGACACCCGCACCCTTGAGAACATCTCCAATGTAGTATGAGACGAGACCGTTACCAGACCACTGGGAGAAAAACCCTAGCGAGATGAGGATGAGTGCACGACGGCGGTTACCCTTGGTTTTGAAGAGCTCAGTCCATCCGTTAGATTCGAATTCTTGCTCGAGTTTGAGAGTGTCTGAAATTTCCTGAAATTCAATCTGGACCAACTCGTCGTCGACGTTTCCTCTTGCGTGAGTTTTCGCCAAAATGTTCAAAGCTTTTTCGCCCTGGCCTTTGGCAATCAAATAACGAGGTGATTCTGGAACAATCCTACATTTTGTTAGCCAATGGCAGACACGAATATCAAAAAGTTGGGAGTTCTTACCAGATAGCGACAAGTTGGATGACAGAGGGGGCGGCTTGAACCATTGATGGAACTCTCCATGCCCAAGCGGATGGAATACTTTGCGTCCCGTATGTGAGCCAAGCTGCTACAATACTGCCGAAATACCAAGTACTGTTATAGATAGTTGTGAAGATAGCTCGATGTTGAGGGTGAGTAAGCTCTGTGATGAGTAGAGGCGCGGCACCGTGTGCAATTGAAACCCCGAATCCGATGAGAAATCTCGCGGCGATAAACATATCAAGGTTGACACCAACCGATTGAAGAACCACACCAATAATCATAATAATGCAACCCGTCATTACACCAGCTCTTCTGCCCAAGCCATCGGCGATATAAGGAGTGATTGGAAGAGCGACAATTGACCCAACAGACATGATAGCATTAAGAAGACCTCGAGCAGCAGAACCAGGGTCATGAAAGGCTACGAAACCCCATTAGCTCGCTTATCAGGGAATTTTGAAGAACTTTCGCTCACACTCTTTCCATTCATCTAACGTCTGCAGACCGTTCATCATAGATCCATCGTACCCATTAGTTGCAGATGTCAAGACTGCAAACATAAGTGCAATGTACACTCCGCGCATTCCAGGTTCCTTGTACCATGTTATCCGTGGAAACTCTCGTCCGCCAACCTCGAAAGTATCTTTTGATGCAGTCCAAAAAACCATCTTGGCGACTTTGTTCAGGAACTCAATTTGTTGCTTAATGAACGTGGATGAGAACCATCGATGGAGGACCAAAAAAAAGAGTCAAGGAGCAGCATCGCCTTATATAACTTGAATATCAGTACGTACCAACCGTCCAGTTCTCCATTTACCCGTCTACCAAAGTCCAAAGTGATGCCGCGGTTCTGGGACGACTTTTCCTCTTTCAACGGAGCTCAGTAGAGAGCCTCGACGGTGTGACATGGCAATTCCTGGTTTACACCCCAGCATTTCCCCACGTACCCCAAGCCCACCCCGCATAGGGTTTAGGGCGTTCGATGCTTCAGACCAGGGGGGTTCCATGGCCCGTATGAAGATCTACACATTCAAGTGCTCTCATAGGTGGAGCTGGCTTTTTTGTGCTCCAGATCTGGCACTAACCATTTCGGCTGACGAGGAGGGAGTTTTTGGCATTTAGCCTGAAAACCCCCCCTGTTTGGAAGCGAAGCGACCCCGGATAAATGAAAGACGCGAGAGATGCGTGAAGCGGGCCGCGCAAGGAACCTCTGCGCCTATCTTGTGCACCTCGTGTACCTATTTCGTTCGAAGGAATCAGATCATGAAACTTTTGTTTGTTCTCAGGTTTCCGCTTAGAGAACTGCTTAAACCCGCACTTGAGTTTATTTAAGAGCCCCATCTACACCCTTGAAATCATAAAACAAGGGCCAAGGGGTTCTCGAAGGCTCGTGAAGCCCCATAGGTCAAGACGAATCTGTGGGTCATCGTTACCAGCCGCACATCTCGATGTCCATCAATTGATGAGCTTCTGATAACGATAGGAAGGCGGCCCCAAGATTCCGCTTGTGCTCGTATGCCAAACAATAAGTCATATTGTGTCAGCATAAACCACGAGACCCAACGCTGTGGCGGATGAAAAAAGACCTTCCACCATTATTCGTAAAAGAGCTGGTTCTGATTGAGTGATAAAGATTCCCAGGAAGCTGTGAGAGTGGGTCATGAAAGCTAGACCACACGAGAAGGGAATTTCCATATAATTGTACAGGATATGGATGTCAGATGGACCCAGACTATCGCCCAGTAGTCTTCAATCCACCATTCCAACCCCGTGTCGTGTCGTTTTTTAATCCCAATGCAGACAATCAATGGGCCTGGAATCACAATGGGCTTGACCTCAAAATGGTTCCCGACAGACGAGATTGTCGAAAATTAACTGCAGCTCCGCAAACCCGCATCGCGTCTCCGTATGCCCATAGATATTTCGATATTGTTGCCACGCGAGGAAAATCACGCAGTTTCTTACAAACGGTTGGTGAGGTAGGATACATGCTGGGCAAGCGCTCGGCAACCAGCCGATTCGTTTTCCCATATTCAACTTGCTATATGCATATTTTGATACATCGACCAGCCTATTCGGACCGTATGATATCGAACGATACATGAACAGATTCCGTATGTGCTGATGATAGAGATGAGTTGCACTGAGCAGCCAGATCAATAAGGAAAACCAAATTGGGTTTCCGACTTTCGAGTTGCCCTTTCGGTCAAGCAATATCTACACCAACAAAATGGTAGCACACAATAACAAAATGGGAATATAGTGGGAGCTCACTCGAGTTCCACGACACATATTAAAGAGGGTCAAGATACTACGATTCTTGGGTGGTTACACCCGTTCACTTGAACAGCCACAATTAAGTAAAAACTCAGCTGGACTAGCCCAAAGAGAGATATTCGTCAAGCTTGATCTAACTGTTGTCTATTTTGGAAGTGGACATGGCAACACCAGAAAGTAAGGTGGCATTTTAACAAGGAGTTCTTTCTGGCTCCTAGCGATGCGTAACCGGGAACACTACCCCACTCGGGAATGATAGAGAACATCTGCCCAATCTGTTTGGGTGGATGCCTCATTTTTCTTCAAGATTCCTGTTTTTGTTCACCTCCTCAGATATTTTCAGACATATCGTAAAAGTTCATTGTGTGCTCCAGCCCCGCTACAAACATCTGCGAGCAATATTCTGTTGTGATTGGATCGCGGGAACTGTATAAGGCATTCGATGAGGTTCGTGTCAAGTTTTGTGGTGAACCATGTTTCCGTCCGAATTTTTATTGTGAAGTGTCAGCACAGCTCCAGTTGGAAATAAAGAGCCGTGGCTTATGTAAGCTCGCCGAAATTGTTGCTGATTCGGGGAGTTTTGCCGAAGATACTCGAGTATACAAACGATTCTGGCAGTCCTATCCCATCCATTCAAAAGACCCTTTTTTATTCATTATGTCATGCCATCTTGATCACTACTATGACCATGACTCTCAAACTCAACTCAGTGGCTGGTCAGATGGAAATGTGGAGCGGTTGGCATTTAACCGGCACCAGTTTGTGGCTTTTCCCAATGTTTACCCCTCCATCCCCAACCCCGCATTGTGTATCTGGTGTTCATGGAATCCGAAGAGGCTTTCTGTTCCACAGATATTTGTTTTTGTAAACATAAGGTTTCGTCCTTTTCATCGATGATCGACTCAAGCTCTCATACGGTTTCTCTTCACTTGAAACTTCACAGCCCCAATTTCCACATTAATTCAAGGGTTTCATGATATAGGCGGGGACAAAGATGTGGATTCCAATTTTCCACTTGCGCTTTGCTAAATAATATCTTTTTTTGTTCATATGTTCACAAAAGTGTGCAATAAGTAGAGCTTCTCATAAGACCCTCTTCATTATTTTATTCTTTCCTTGGCAATTCATCATATTCCCTACTGCCGCTTTCGGTCAATAATGTTTCCGGATATGTGGAGATATAATATATGGTTGTCGGATATTAAATTGCGACTTCCAACAAAATCTACTCGTCCGTCACAATTAAAGTTTTGCTTAAATTGAAAAATCGAGCGAAGTGCAACAAAACAGAATCTTACATCATTCTTTCGCTGTGTTGTCGGGAAACGACCCATATTTTCCGCGCTTATCTCGACTCCAAGAGTCCACGTCCTTCATATATGAGAATCGGGTATTAAATGCGAGGTGCAACAGATCACCATGCCCTGGCTGATCCTCATCATAAACTTTGTCTTTTCATTTCAAATTGGAGCCAAAGTGGAGAATCTTATGAATACCCAAGTTTTCTAGTATATAAGACTGTCGGATATTAAATGCGATTTGCAACAGAGGAGCTTTGCACTGGGTTGGGACAAATGTACCGGGTTTCATTTTGTCTCAACCCGTTTTCGCTCTTATGAGTGGAGATTATAGCGGAGAGTAACGTACGGAAAAGCGCATCATATCTTATTTACTTCTACGTATATGATTATCGGGTATTATAGCGCGATGTGCAGCAAATTGGCCTTAGTCCTTTGATGACGCTTGGGTTGATTACCGAGCCTTACTCTATAATGACCCTAACGAGGTTATGAATATTCCACATAAGCTCGGTGTGTATTAAGGATGAGAATTGAGACGATAAGATATTTTCTACCTTTCACTCCCTCTTTGTTAGCTGGACCCTCTTCTGTGCGTCTGTTTTATGAAACTTATCGAAATGTTTGCTGGCTTCTCCGCTGTGCTTGCTTCAAATTCTGCTCGCCTTTTTTGTGGCTGAGACAGTGATAGCATTAGTAATACCCTATGCTGACATGAACCATTTGATAAGAAACTCAGAAGCGCCGTTTAAGGAACACTCTACGCATTGAATGTAACCGGTAGTTTGTTGAGGCAAGCTTACCCCAAAACTAGGTGGAGGGCGGAGGTTGCAATGCACAAAATGATTGCAACCCATTGAAAAGGAATTGAGGCAATATGATCGTTAAATTCTCGAGCTATGCCCATCATGAGGTGACTCCAACCTTTAGAACATCGAACATTCTCAAATCTTAAGCCGTCCTCCAGCGACCGCAAGGGCCATTGAAGTACTCTAATCCTCCTGGAATGTTACGTATTACTCAAAATCCCTCGCGCGAGATGAATGGTTGGCCCACTGGACAACTTTCGTCAACGAGAGTGTAAATATTACAACCTCCTGGAGCATCTATACTGCTCCCAGGAAAATACGCAGTCCCACAATCGCTATATCGAAAACACTGCGGATTGTTTTAGGGTTAGCTTTCTTGCTTTCAGAGACAGCTTATAGTTTCAAGACAGATCTCTCTCGTTCCACTAGCAATATTTCATTTCAAGGGACCTACCTGTACGCAACAATCATACCGACTGATCGCTGGAACTCCTACGAGCTTGGGCCCAGGTGCTCCTTTTGGTGAAAAAGCCCTCCTGAAGGTCTCTGTGCTATTGCAGACTTCAAATACGGGAAGTGGTGACGGGGTTGCAGTTGCTTCTTCTTGGAGACTGTTATGGTTAGTCCAGTGCGCAATATAATGATGATTAACCATAAAGCTCACGTATTTATGGAAGTAGCAATATAGGTTGTGAGACTGGTTGTAGTGGAATTACTTGAGGTTCGATGGCGATAATCACGAGCCTTGTACACTTTACTTTATCAACATATTGCGTTGCCAGCGCAAGCTCCAAATACCTTCTTTTCACTACCCGAAAGTCAGGACTGTTGGTGTCATAAAATAGGCTCCGGAACGATCCAGAGGGACTCTCAGAAATGAGTGGAAGGAAAAGGGAAATTGTACCCGGACCAGTCATGCTGGCAGTAACAGAAGTACTCGTCATCCCAGAGTTCAAGTAGATATAACTTTCCTGTGGGGAGATAGTCCGGGGCAAAGTGGTTGTAGAAACTACGGTTGTTGTGTCGCTTTGAATGGTCGTCGCTTTCAGTATCAATCAGTCCTTGTTCCCAGGCAGAGAAATGGGTCTGCTATAATGTTTTCTTTACAGACAATCTTTTTAATGATGTATTACTTGGAGACACGCTATCTCTCTAAAGTCTTGTACAAAAACGAGGAACTTACTAGTACTATTTCTAAAGCCGTGGTTGTTATGATTTTAGTTCCTAGACAGGAATAAGAATTTGACTTTCTTGGAGTATTTGTAAGACTGTTACCGTGCTCCTGTAAGCTAAGATTTGTGGAGAAAGCGAGAGAATCGCTAGAAGGGAATACGGTATCATCATGTCGTTAGTTCATTTGTGAGAAAGACTGGAAGAGTTCAGTGTTTGCGGTGTAAAAGCCTAAAAGCTCTGGTCACTCCTCTTTGAAATTGCGGCTCAAAAAAGAAGAACAGAAAAAAGTTCGCAGACGTGAATGCTTATCAAACTCTCATTACAGAGGGCAATCAACGTTGAGTCTTGGATCTTAGGAATGGTTGTTAGAAGCTACATTCTTCACACCATACCTTTTTGCATACCACATCCAACTACGACCAGTATGTATTGTACTAGTAATCTTTCGGCCCAAAATCAATTATTCGAAATGATTACAAGGAAACCTCGATACAAGGGTATACTTGAGGCCAGATTTCCTAAGGATATAATCGAGGTTATACTTGTAGCGAGGATCCCTGTATCGAGGTTTTGCTGTATTTCCCAAGCAGATTTACTTACCAGAAACATTGTGGGGAGGGGTGGGTCGTGAGGAAGAGGGAATCACGACGTTCTTTTGCTACGACCCAATGAATAATACGCGTTCAGAAACGCCAATTTCCTCGCTTAATGCGTCTTTTCATAGGTATATCATCACTTCTGAATGGGGTATAAAGTTTATCATTAGCTCAATTCTTCCGTATTTTTAAAATCCAATGACTGGCCAATCTCGGCATAAAAGTCGATCTCCGATACTCACAGAGACCTCACGACATACGAGCAAAAGTCGCTCGACAACGCCAAGTCTAGAGTCTAAAATCTAAGAAATTAGACTAACATCTCCCTACTCTGAGTACTCATCCCCCCATCCCAGTCCCAGGACTAGGTGGTAAATCCTCTTGCCTACTCCCCCATCCCCCCTCCGTCTCCCCCGCCTCAATCTCCAACACACCCCCATCAGCAAAAAACCGATGTCCAATCCAACTCTTCCCATACTCCACCCCATCCAACCTAACACTCTTCACAAAATCCCCCGTCCCGGTCTTCCTAACACTAGCCACTTTCCCAGAGACCGGATTCTTAACATCAATCCCCGGAAAGAGAGGGACGGTGATGAAATACACATCCTGACCAGGGTTAGGGAAGAGACCCATGGTAACGAAAGCGCTGAAACTGGCCATGGCACCGGTATCGTCGTTCCCTGGGAGGCCGGTAGTCGTGTCGTTGAAGTAACCCGGGACGTATTGATGGACCAGCTGGGAGGAGAGACCGGGTCGGCCGGCGTAGTGGTATAGGAAGGCAGTTAGGAAGGAAGGTTCGTTGCCGATGTCTGTTAGGCCTGCGTGGTGGAGGTATTTGACGCGCTCTACGAAGGTCTGGGGACCGCCGAGGAGAGTTATCAAGGTTGAGATGTCGTGGGGGACGTAACTATTTCTAAATTAGCGAAGAGGAAAGAGAGAAGAGGGGGTAACAAACAATTGGTACTCCCAAATAGAGTCTTCAAAAGTTTCTTGCGGGTTCGACGTTAGAGAGCAAAATCCTTCAATGGGAGCACACTTTATCGGATCCTGAAATCCCCAAGTCCCATTCAGATATTTGGGCTGGAAGAATCCTACGTATCCGGTGTCATTCCCATTAATAACACTCCTTTGATCCTCCTTCCATATATTCTTCCAATTCATTGAACGTGCCATGTATTTGGTGTAAGAGTCTTGTTTTCCAAGCCCTTTGGATAGAACTGCAAGGCAAAAGTCATCGTATGAGTATTCTAATGTGCGAGACACACTCCTGGAGTTTGTCCCAAATCCCAGGTAATCGTAATCGAGATATGGAATATAGTTCAATGCCTTCCAGCTCATTAGACCTCCTCTTCCTTCCACGGACCAATCAAGTGGTTCATTCTCAGCATCATTCAGAACTGCCTGGTATGCCAACCCCCAATCAATCTTTGATGCTGAATTTGCCGAAGTAAGATTTTTGACAAAGGCGTCAGCGAGGACAACATCCGCATTGGATCCTCCTTGTGTAAAGCCTTTGCAAAGAGACATACGGCAATCTGGGAGCCATCCTACATTTTTGTAGGTATCGAGTAGGGATCGGATCATCTCAGTTAAAGTCGAAGGATCTACAATCGTGAGGAAGGGAAGCTGAGAGCGAAATGCGTCCCAAATACTGGTTTTAGGTTAGCCTCAAAGCAACGTGATAGCAGAACAAGCGGAAGATGGGCATACCAATAGAAGGAATCGTAGTAAGGTTCCGAACTTTGCCAAAGCGGGTTTTCACCGGTGTAGTTCTGCGGAGACATCATAGTCCTATAAATCGCAGAATAAAAACTGGTTACCAAGCTCTCATTAACACCTGTTGCATTAACGGAAACCACACTCAATTTTTCTCTCCAAGCCTCTTCAGCACTCTTCTTAACCCCGTCGAAATCCCATTTCTCCCCTGGAATCTCCATTTCCGCATTACGACACGCCTTCTCCTCGCTGATGAAACTAACACCAACTCTCGCACTTATTACTCCATTCGCGGGTCTTTCAAAACTCACAAAACTTCCTGCCTCCAGGTAAAAGGCATTAATACCTCTCGTAACAAAAATGCTCTTCGGCTCTGTCCCAGCACGATTATTGACCCAGATACCCGTATCTCTGATATTAGCGCCTTGAAAATCCGCACAAAAATGTGAGATGAAAGAGCCACTTCCAAAACTAGGAAGAAAAGTCCCATTTCCTTTGATTCTCCCGTCACTATCAACACTTACGCTAGCATTTTGGCGACTAGCATTCAAATCCGTGAGATCCAACAAGATCAATGGATTTGTTCCCGTCCCGTTTGCTCCAACAGGAAACTCAAAGTGATACAAAGCGGCATGTTCAGTAACCGTCATCTCAGCTTTAATCCTAGTCCCTAGCTCGATAGCAAAATAACCGGGCGTAGCTACAACACTACTGCGGACATAACTTGTTTTTCTCGCACCCTTCAAGAAATTGCAATTATTGATCTCGTCTCCGGGACAGTATTGAGGAAAGAGAGGGAAGTTTCCGAGCGAAGGATTGCCCCCTGTTCCCGAGTCGTGCATGTGGGAGAACCCGGTAACATTGCTACCGTCTGTTGAAAAACCCGCTGTGTTTTGACCATCTACGTCTGCGACTGCTTTTGCCATTCCATAAGGTCGAGTAGCACCTGCGAAAACATTTCCACCATTATCGGTGCCGATGAGTTGGTTGACATACTTCAGTGGGTCAAACACGGTGGTGTTAATGTAGTTCTGAGCATTGCAACTGTGTGCAAGAATCCCAACGATCAGGAGCCACAGCAATCGAATTATTAGAGGCATTTCGGAATATCAAGGAGGCAGATTCATATGAATGTGTTCCTCCATCAATTGTTGAATAGTTAGAGACATCATCTGAAATAACACGAAGCACATTATCCCAGATTGAACACTGAACATTCACTGCACAATGGTGTCACCACAACTGCGGGGTTGAATCAATACTTTATCAGTAGATACAGTAGCTCCCCACCATCGTCTTTCGGACATGGTTTCCACATCGGAAAGCACATGCAGCCACGCTGCAGGAACCTAGGATCATCTCCACGACTACCGAGAGACCTTCCTCAATTAGCGTTATCACACCAACATATCCGACCCCACGAACCAACGACTCACGTGAGGGGATGAGTAGATAGGACTGGCTGAAATCGCTTG
Source organism: Hymenoscyphus occultus (assembly GCA_900536445.1). NCBI lineage: Eukaryota > Fungi > Ascomycota > Leotiomycetes > Helotiales > Helotiaceae > Hymenoscyphus > Hymenoscyphus occultus. The sequence goes on along the minus strand of UNPT01000363.1, from coordinate 42,428 downwards.
GGAAAAGGTCGAGACCCAAATTGTGGGACCCTGCCTCGTGGGAGCTTCTCGACGACGTTACTTTTGTTGCAGTTCGCATTGATGTCTTGCTTTTGCCATCGCGTGGTTTTTGTGCTTCGCTACAGTACTATGTCGTGCAGATGGCGTGGCATCAGCGTTGTTAGCAAGTGTGGGAAAGTGTGGTGAGATAAGTGAGGGAGATGTCGTTACGCTAAGCTTCTCTACGGGAAGATGCGAGCCATGCAATGTATGAGTCGCTAGCTGCAGTACTACTGTAAGTAGGCAGGGCAATATCTGATGCAAATAAAGTTGTGGGGGAGAATTAGAGCGCCACATCTGATGATCTTCAGCCACAATACTCTGATTCTCTAATAAAATCAGTATTATGAGTAGAGAAAAAGATTGATAGCAACGACAACCCGTCACTCGAAAAAAATGAACGATCTAGAGATGTTTTCATCTTGGTTTCAACGAAGTCATTGAAATCCAATATATCAGAAACCCTCTCGATACTTCCATGCTACCTGCTTTACCCCCAGGAATGTAGTTTGTGGTGATTGACTGATTAATGGAATATGATAACTGACTGGGTAGGTTCGAATGTTCAAGGGAATGGAATTTATAAGTTAAGTAGCCGAGTTTTGATTGTGTGCCATCCATTTGAGTGGAGAAAGAAACATCAACCAAAGTACTGTAGTCTAGATAGAAACGAGCGAAGTCTTAGAAAAGCATTGTAAGAGCAGGCACAGCCAGCCAAACTTTCGAACTCTCTCAGTCAAAGGCAAGAATGCCCGAAAATGGGAAGGGAGGTTCAAACTTCAAACGAGGCGTCAATTGGTTCCTTCCTCTTCTACGCAAGAATTCATCGAGGCAGGTGCTTCCTTCAAAGGTCACCCTTTGATCTCCCCTGCCAGACCTCTCCCAAGATTAAACCAGTAAGTGACCCCAAAGTCTTTCTCCTTCCCAAATCCTGTGCCAAATTTCATCAGCCTCTCGCATCCGGTCGTCTATTAATTCTATCAATTCCCGATCTTTCGCAACTCTACCAAATCACCGTATGACTTTACAACTGGAGATACTTTATAACATGATCTCCAGTCATCATCAGATGTTGATTTGAGGACACAGGGGAATATTCTTTGTATATGCGCAGTTCTACAAGATAAAGGTAGCGGATCTGAGGGAATATGAGAGTGGCACTGTTTGCTACCTATAAGATGAATACGAGCCCAATCGAGTAAAGTCCTGCGAGCTGTACGAGAACAACTGCAGATCACACAAAAATTGGGGTCAATTCCAGTGGTATAAAAGGTTTTCGCAAGCTGTTTGAGTCGATGTCTTTCGTCTTGAAAGAGGAGGATTGTTTCAGAAATTTGGAGGTCAGGAGTCGAGACAAGATCATTCCTTCCCTACGTAAGTCGGGCTGAACCTCAACCCTCGATGGCACACCAAGCCGCTCCTTCCTCGCAATCCTATATCTAGCGTCGTAAGTATCGTCGCTCAATCTAGGAAAACTGTATTTGCGGCAGAGGGAAGGCACGACTTTGTTTACCAACCGGAAGAAACATGGAATCACCTGGGTTCTTCTTTCTTTCCAGCTGCCACACCCAAAGACTGAAACTATCAACCCAATAGTTTATTCCACGCACTGAGATCGATGACCAACCCACCAAGGCGTTTGCGAAAGGATGTCCCAAGGGTTTGAGAACGGAGGAAGACCCAGGCCATCTTTTTTGGGGACTACTCGAAACTCATGAGTGATTCGATCAGGTCTGACTTTGGAGAAGAGAAGTCTCTTATAAATGAACTTTGTTCTAGATCTCAGTTCTCAGCGAGATGTAGTGAGTCTGTCTAAACACTTAGGAAGTTGGATCTAATGGTAAGTTCCTGTTTAGCCATTTCCGCAGAGAGAGTCGTCCAGTCGAGGCTGGAAGATAAGAGTAGAAAGCAGGAAAACGAAAATTTCTGAAATGAGTATTGAGGAGGCATAGAATTGCCTATGTGATCATTCGAAAACGCTTCCACGGTTTCCATCCGACAAGTTCTCAAGATATTGGCTGGAATATAACACTGACTCTCCTCTCAGTACCCTGCCCGTGGGGTATGAATTTCGCATACCGCATGCCACACCTTTCGCCGCTAGCGTCTCCATATCGAAGACTCTGGGCCTCATAAAGCTACACAAGTACATTTTGAGAAAATACCGTGGAGTTTGCCAATGAAGTTTATTCCTTCTGTGAATGGATTGGCACCCGGTTAAATCAATAGCCGATGGCCCTTGCCCGAGACACCAAGGTCTTCCAATCAGAACATGCCCCACATTCAATTATTTCCCTCCACCCTTATGATTCGGTATATCAATACCAGCTTCAAATATCTCTTTGGACTTTGGTGCTATCACTAGGCAGTTTTTCTCTCTTCTGTGAAGATCTTCTGTGAAGAGCATTGCTTCATTTCATTTCCGATCTGGATATCTCAAACCATTTCCTATTTTACCACCCACTCTTGCTGAATGCAAAGGATATCTTCCCTTCCACGACGCAAAATGTTACACCATTTAATGGTTGGGACATGGACTCCTCCTGGGGCCATTTTTACCTTCCAGTTTGACGATGAAGCCCTGACCTTGAAAATGATCAAGAGGACACCAATTCCTGAAGATGAGCCCATCTCATGGATGACTTTTAATGTAAGTGGTAAATTTTCAACAATCAGCTATAATTCTCTAACAGTCCATGTAGCACTCCAAGAAAACAATTTATGGAGCTGCCATGAAGAAATGGTCAAGTTTTACGGTGAAGAGCCCAACAGAGATTCTTCATAATGCATCACATCCCATGGGCCACGATCGTATGTTCTCGTCCCTATCACGAGAGAATTTTCTAAAAGGTCCACAGCATTAGCCGCAAGTTCAGAAACAAATACAAGAGCAATCTTTGTCCTAGCAGCCAAAAAGGCACCCTTCAATGTCTATGGAAACCCATTCTACGATCACGCTGGCTGTGGCAATGTTTTCTCCACCAACCAAGCGGGTGCTCTCGAAAAATGCGTTCAAAACTACGAGTACATGCCAAAAACCGGAATTCATGGTATGGTTTTCGATGCCAATGAAGAATTTCTCTACTCGGCAGATTTACGAGGAAACAAAGTCTGGACACACAAGAAAGATCCATTAACGGGACTTCTCACTTTAGCCAATTGTGTCGAAGCTCCGGATCCAAAGGATCACCCAAGATGGGTGGCTATACATCCAAGTGGAAAGTACTTGTACGTTTTGATGGAGGCTGGAAATCGATTGGCTGTTTATGTGATTGATGAAAATACTCACTTTCCTGTTTTCACTCACATCACATATCCGCTCATCCCTCCAGGTAATTTTACCCCCTTTTCGGACTCGGTTATCGACTAATGAGAAACAGGAATTCCAAATGTGAATGGCAAGATGTACCGATCGGATGTTGTCTTCTTATCGCAGAGCGGGAAGTATTTATTCGCCACGTCGAGATCAAATGATTTCAAGGTCACTGGATACATTGCAGCTTTCGCTTTAGGGCCGTCGGGTAATATTGAAAGGCAAATCTGTCTCAATCCCACGCCTACCAGTGGCGGTCACTCGAATGCAGTCAGCCCATGTCCATGGAGTGATGAGTATCTCGCGTTGACGGATGATCAGGAAGGTTGGATTGAAATCTATCGATGGAAGGATGAATTTCTTGGAAGAGTGGCTCATTGTGATGTCAAAGAACCGGGGTTTGGTATGAATGCCATCTGGTATGATTAGAAGTATATATTATATACTTGAAGATGAAATACCCATTGACTGAAATCATGGATGCAAATATTTGGTGTTTCACACGTGATAGTCTTGGCGTTCATTTCAGCAGTGGAGCCCTCAGGGGCCTCGAAATTTCTTTCCCACTGAAGTTGCCGCGATTTCACCCCGCATCAGTCGCATCACTGACGAAGGTGAGCTGACCCCACGATCGTTCCCATGCCATGGTGGGGTAAAGATCAATCGGATCCATCAAGATAAATCCAACGGTTAAGTGTTCAACCAGTTCATTTTGTCCCTCTCTCTGTTCTTTCTTCAACCATCTAGCTCTCTATCTTGTCTGTTAATCCAGTCCAATTTTGAATACACTGATCTCTAGACAACAATCCACCATGGCACCCACTTCCGGACTTCTCTACGTGACGATGCAGCCCAAAGCTGGGCTGCCAGAATCTCAATTTCACGATTGGTACAACAACGAACATGGCCCAACTCGTCTGCGTCTCGATTTGTGTGCCAATGGCTTCCGATATCGAGCAAACGACCTTGGTGGGGAAACACCTTCAGAGGGGAAGCCGGAATGGATGGCGATGTATGATATCAAGGATATGTCCGAATTGACCAAAGAAACATATCTGCGGCTTCGTGGTCCTCCATCCAAAACCCCAAGAGAGGCCGAAACAATGGCACAAATCAAGGTTGACCGAAAGCTCTACGACTTCGTTGCAGGCAGGGAATCCGAAGAATTTAAAAAGCTGGAAGAAGTGAAGAACGAGGGACAGGGCAACGTTGTAGTGGCAGTCTTCCTCAAATTGCACCCGGGAGATGGAACGCTGGAGAAATTGGACAAATGGTACTGGGAGGAACATGTTGATATGCTTGCCAAAGTTCCTGGGTGGTTACGGTCACGGAGGTTTGTGACTTCGACAATTGATCCAGATGCGCCCACTGAGTATGTGGGCCTACATGAATATGCACCCCAGAATGGGTTGGGAGGGCCGGAGTTCAAGGCTTCTACTTCAACGCCCTGGACAGCTGATATCATGTCGAATGTGGTGAAAGATAAACAGAGACGTGTGTACAATCTATATTACACATTTGGAGCAGCTCCCCGTTACCTTTCTGCAGACATCTCGAACTGGACCTCCACCGATCCTACCAGTCCAGTCCTTACCAAAACCATATCTTCGCCAGCAAGCAATACAGAAGGCGGAGCCATTGAATCATACATCACAACCCCTGATGGTGTAGTCATCCCCTACCGTCTCGAAGGCTCACAAGACCCCAATGCTCCACTCATCGTACTCTGCAACTCCATTCTCACAACCTACGGAATTTGGGACGACTTCGTAACATCCTTCCTCTCCTCCCCTTCCAATAAGAAATACCGCATTCTCCGGTACCTCAAGCGCGGACGTTCCTCCGCCTGCGGCACCAAACCAATAACAGTAGACCTCCTCGCCTCCGATGTGATTGCTCTTCTCGACACTCTGAGAGTCAAAAAGGCAGCAGCGGTGATAGGGGTAAGTCTGGGTGGTGTCACAGCCCTGGACGTGGCGCTCAAATATCCCGAGCGAGTGGAAAAATTCATTAGTTGCGATACTTCTTCCAAGTCACCGGCTGGCAACGAAAAAGCGTGGAGCGAACGTATCGCCCTCGCTGAGAAGGAGTCTGCTACCGCGTCATCTGGAGAGACAATAGTGGGACAGGAATTAGCTGAGATTACAACCCGTCGGTGGTTTGTAAAGGAGAGTTATGAAGATCCAGCTCCGGCGGAGAAACTTGAGGGCGTGAAACAGATGGTTGCTGGTAATAGTCTTGAGGGCTTCAGGCATAGTGTTAAAGCGCTGTGGGAGTATGATTTAAAGGAAGAGATGAAGAGCTGTGCGGTCCAGGGGATGTTTCTGGTTGGAGGAAGTGATGGGGTATTGCCTGGGACGATGAAGGATATGGCTGCTGAGTATGGGAAGGATGGTGCAAGATATGAGGTCATCGAGGGTGCGGGGCATTTACCTATGGTTGAGAAACCGGAGGAGTTTGCGGGAGTTGTTGGAGGGTTCTTGGGTGCCTAGATAGAGGATTAGAGAATAAAATGTGTTTTAGTGCAAATCCTGCTTGTAGGTGGTTATTGATCCATGTTATTTCTAATACGTCCGTGGCTTTTTTGTCGTTGGGTTTGTTTATTGTTAGTTATTGATTCCCGTGTAAAGTTAACTAAGCGAGTTCACTGTAATAACTCTTAAATCTGTTTGCCTTACTGTATAATTATATCCTATAGGGAAAATTCCAGAGTCAACCCACCAGCTGGCCCAAAAGTCGCTTGCCTCACTGGGAGCTCATAGTACAACATAGACCCCTCTGAATCAAGCCTCTATTTGCTCAAAAGGCCTACCCAATTCTCAAATCAGTCTACATATCAAAATCCTTGCCTACCTTGTTTCCTGCAGTACGATCCTAGTACTGTAAGTCAAGCTGCAAGTCAGAACTCCCCTTGCTACCTGAGATTGTACTGTATGACTGCATAATGCACCACGTGCGGTCAGTTCCCAATTGTAGATATTGGTATTGGTAGATAAAGGTGACTTTTTGGAAAGAAACCGTCATATTCCTGCTTATAACACATTAGCTGACTGCAGCACGGGTTTGTCAAAGGGAAGAGATGTTGATCTTTATTCGGGGCCAAGTCTGGATCGAATCTCAAAAAAAGAATTTATGATTATGGTGATGAGGACCCCATATACTCCGGGAACTTGCATGGGGATAGTGAGGGTACGACAACCACGAGGGTACCGAAACCGGTGAGGGTATTAGTCTCTGTACACGTGGCTAGTAGAGTAGCCCAAATCTGTTCTATAGTAACTGTAGGTTTGTGATTAAAAGCTTAGTCTACCCATGCCCTATCCGCCCATGTTCCAAGAACTTGTATAGCTCCCATCCCCTCTATTCTTTGAAATAAGCCTTTGCTAAGCAAATAGAAGCAAATACATACGATTAGTGTGGGTTTGAGCTAGATTTCCTGGACACCACTATATCACTTGTCATTAGTGCTACAAGTCCCATTCAGATCCCAAAGTCTTGCTGATTGAATCGTTCGTTTCGTGAATACCATTACGGATTTCTTTAGGATCTCCACCCTTGAGGCTCTTCACCAGGAGCAAAGCTTACAGAGCTCCGGCTAGGAGGTGAATTGAAATTCTGTTGAAGAAAGTTAAATGTGGTTGTTGTGTATTATTGTTGCTCAAGGTATAATTCCCAATAACTTAACGCACTGAATAGTGGTAGTTAGGCTCAAACAATCACAGTAGTCAGCAAAGATCCTTCCAAGCCCCCTGTTTATCAGCACAAAGCACACCATTCAATCATGTTACAGAATATCAAGCACCCAGAGCTTGAGCCACTGCCCAACACCGCAGCCGAACCAGCGAGTATATATGTTGATATAGGCGGCAGAAGTACTGAGAGATCTCAGTTGCACCCAAAAGATGGAGGCTTTGCTGCCTGGCTCTATGTTGTGGGTGGATTATTTGTCTTTGCAAATACATGGTATATACAACATACATGATTCCCTAAATCCCGAAGCATGATCTTGCTAATATCTCAAGGGGCCTCACGACCAGCTTTGGTGCATTTCAGTCATATTATACCACCGAGTTATTGTCGGGTACATCGTCTACAAAAATATCATGGATCGGGAGCATTCAATCATTCTTAGTTGGAAGCGTTGGGCCAATTTCTGGTTCTCTTTTCGATATGGGATACATACGTTCGACGATCTCGATTGGCTGCTTTCTCGTGGTATTTGGTATGATGATGGTGAGTATCTGCCAGACCTATCTTGAACTCCTTTTAGCTCAAGGTATCTGTACTGGCTTAGGTGCTGGTTTGATCTACGCACCTGCAATAGCGATCATATCAACCCAATTTACAACAAATAGACCCTTTGCCATTGGATGTGCCTCCTCGGGCTCCAGCATAGGTAGGCAGAGTTCTATGATGATTGAAAATGTATACTCTAAGCGAAGCTAACAAGCTTTTCTTCTGCTACGCATTTTATTTAGGTGGCATCATTTTCCCAATCATGTTCAGAAAACTCCAACCTAGCATTGGATTTGGCTGGACTGCTCGATCAATCGCATTTGTCAACTTAGGAACTCTGCTCCTGGCAGTGTTTCTCCTATGTCGTTACCAACATTTACATTCGAAGACGACGAGAACCATCATCAATTCAATATTTATCGAAGAACTAATGCCTAAGCTAACCTTGAGTTGATCGCCCCCCCTTGCTTACTCGCAATCTGGGAGATTAATAAAGAAGGCTTCAAGAGCGTAATACTATAATATGGCACAATGTCCGGTATAAATACTGGAATAGGACAAGCTCTGGGAATTAAACCTCGATGAATCGAGTTTTAAACTAGTTCGAATTCCTGAACAAGTGGCCGAACCGCATTGAACCAGCCCTTGTGGTCAGATTCTTCAATTCATTTTCTCCAATCTCCAGGATTCACATGCATCATCGGGGAGTCAAAATTACACCATTAAAACTCAAGGTAAGCGTGCTTTCAATAATCATGTTTTGACTGTCTGAAAGATCTCCTTAGCTTTCCCTAATTGCTCTAAGGACACGAAATCCGACTCGAGTAGCTCTAAAGACAAAGAATAAGGGGTTTATATTCCTACTATACTCACAGATTAAAAAAGTAGATAAAGCTAAATTAGCCTATTGAAACTTAATTCGTAGCTGACTGTAAAATCTCGACCAAGCTTCTAGTTAAGCCTCCGAGAGAACCTTGACAAGTTTTTGAAATCCTAGACAAGTGAAGATCCCGAGTCTGTTGAAATGATACGACCTGAAATATTACTATCCTTCATCAAATAGATATAAGCTTCAGCAATATCAGCAGCTGTTGCAACCTTTCCTGTAGGATGCTTTCCCGCCAAATAATCAAACATTCCCCCTTTGACCTCGGGACTCATAATAGCATCCCACATCTCCGTATCCACAAGCCCAGGACTCACAACATTAACACGAATAGGTTTTAACTCAAGCGCTAGATTTCGAGCCATACTATTGATAGCCCCGAGATACACCGAGATCACAGTCCAGTTCTCAACTGGACGTTCGGCAGCACCACCCCCGGTAATCACAGTAGAAGACTGGGGACCTGGGGAGAGATACCTCGAACCGACTTTTGCCACAAGAAGAGCCGCGATGAATCGAAGTTGCCCTGCTGCAATTATTTTTTCCCGCGTAATATCCTGGACGCCCATCTGAGCCAACTTGTCTGCGGCCGTGAAAACAATGTGGTCGACCTTTCCGACCTTTTTGAATAGGCTCGATATAGATGCTTCGGCATCGGGACTAGCAAGGTCACAGGTTTGACCGCTAATTTGAATGCTGGGAAACTCGGAGTGGAGCTTTGAGATGGTATCTTGGATGCGGGAAAATGAGGAGGAGCTGATTGTTACGCGGGCTGACGAGGCGAGCGATGCGGCTGCTACAGCAAAACCGAGGCCGGAGGTGGCGCCGAAGATGAGGATGTGTTTTCCGGCGAGTTTGTTATATTTATTTGACATTGTGTCAATTTGGGGGGGGGAGAGGGGAGGAGGGTTTGAGTTTAGTATTTGGGCTCGCCCTCGTTACAGCATAAATTGTCCCGTGGTGTTGTGTGTTCGCTAAATTCTGGGCGGTGAACAAAGGGGATGAGGGGTACGTCATTCATAGGTTGGTTCAGTGATATGGAAGTACCCAGTAAGGGAGTTTAGGGAGCTATGCATGTACAGTTTTCGGCTTTAAATTGCGGAAATATGGTATCCCCAATAGGGTTCTTTTGTTCCAAGTCTGAGATTGGACTGATGAGCTCGTCGCATTACATGCACTGGGGATGTGGCCTTGTTGGTTTCCTGTTGGGAAATCAACGCCAGTTACGCCACAGTTTTGGGACCAGTAACAGCCACAGAGTGTTTACATTTTCCTCAGGGCTTGTATATATTCACCTTTTCCAGATAGGTGATGTGTAAATAGCGAAGGTAAGCTGCCTTAGGTGCCAATAAATTACTACGTTAGCTAGTTTCATAACAGAGTCAAAATAAACTAGGTAGACCATAAATATTTCTCCCACTCCCTATTGTATTCTGATAATCACTTTGCCCCTGGCATGACCACCTTCAACCTTCGCGAAAGCTTCCTTGAAGTCCTCAAATTCCCAGATACTATCCACGACAGGATGTACTTCTCCCTTTTCTATCAAGTCAGTAATCTCCTTCAATTGCCAACCCAAAGCTTCCATAACAAAGAAATAACCTGTAACATTCACAGGACAGTCATCCTTTGGTTTTCTAATCTCAGGCACGTCATTAACACCCAATATCCTTCCCCCATCTCTCACAGTCAACCAAGCATCAGTCAACGTCTGACCTCCCACCATATCAATTACCAGATCTACCTTTTCGTTTTCTTTAGCCCAATTGCCAAGGGAGATCTTCCTATAATCCACAACTTCGGTAGCCCCAAGTCCCTTCACAAACTCAACATTATTAAGACCAGCAACAGCAATAATCTCGCCTACCCCAGCCAACTTCGCAAGCTGCACAGCCCAACTTCCAACCCCCCCAGCAGCAGCCGTAACCAACACTCTCTTCCCCTGATTCTCCTTCTTGCCCTCCATGTCTTTCCACCCCATTTTCAAACCACCGTGGTCGAACAAAGCCTGCCACGCAGTGAAAGCACTAATCGGAACACTCGCCGCTTCCTCCATCTTCAAGTTCTTAGGCTTTCTAGCAAGTTGCTCCGTCTCGGCAATCGTATACTCTCTCCCATTCCCAGTCTTGCCACCTGGCGTGCGTGTATAAACCTCGGTACCAGGGGGGAAAGGCGAGGGTGGCGGAGCGAGAATCACCGTTCCGACGAAGTCGAAACATGGGATTGCGACGCGATTGGGATCCATTAGTGATGGGTAGTTATTCGCCCATGTTAGTTCGCTGGCGCATGGAGAGACTGCGTGGACTTTTATGAGGTGTTCGGTTGTGTTGTTTTGGGGGAGTTGAGTCGGGAGACGAGTGAGGACCAGGGAGGGGGATTGAATGTCTGGTTGGAAGATTGCGCGAACGGTTGGGGGGATAGATGGCGTCGACATTTTTTCGGGCGTACAGGTGTGAAAACTATGATACAGTGAATTCCTGGCTATGGTTGTTTTGCTTTTGGTGGAAATACGTTTTGTTGCTCTTGTAACCGTCCTGATGCGCTGAATTGAAGCTGGAAGTGAGGTCAGTTTGTTTTATTTATACTTCCTTTCCATTCTTCGAGACGACCCTTTGTTTCGTCACACTCAACTTTAATATCCTAAAAATGCTTGCGTTACACACAGAACGAAGGCAATCCGAAAAACTCCCGTCCGAAAGTTCCCTTTCGCGAATTGGCAGGGTATGAAATAAGCGAATAGCCTATGCAAGTCCATCGTTATGTAACGGCACACAACATGTATCTCGACGTACTGCACACGTGGTGCCTCGGAAAGATTCGGGGTTTGAGTAGTCGAAAATTTTCTTGACCCTTGAAGATTGGAACGGAAATACCTTGACCACATATGAACTGTTTGAGCTGAAGTATCTCAAAATTGCGGATGGCAATGCTATTTGCCCCTACCTTGTGTTTTTTTCGAGGTTCAAATCAGCAGGAACACCACTAGAGGAAGTTGTCAAGTATTGACATTCTGGATAGAGATAAACCTTTTTGTGGTAGAGTAGCAAAATAGAATGCCCAGTGTAATTTGAAGGACTATTGTAATCTTTGCTGATTTGGATAACAGAGAATTATAGGATGATTATGAAGGCTCGCTCTGCCTATTTTCCAAAGCCAAAGACTCTCATACACCATGGACTACTTTTTCAACGCTCGGCAGATGGAACCATATTCCCTAGAATGCCAGGTGGAATATTCCATATTAAGTATTCCTAGAGCACCTACTAAATGGAATGGAATGTTTCTATTGATTGGTCTCTAGAACTCTAGGAGTTCTATAGAGTTCCAGAGGGTTTTCTAATCAATCAAATCGTAGGATTTAGGGGTAGCTTTGGCATAAATAAAAGATATTTATTTTAAACAGATTTAATAAATAAAAATACTAGTACCGTACTCAAATTAACAATGGAAGTATAAGTAAACCACTGGGTAATATAGAGACTCTCTGTTTTAAGATATTCATAGTCTAGGGTATTATGAGGGTGTTCAACGTGACATATTTCGAACAGGTCTGGGCACTACGATATAGGCAGTAGTGAACTTAGAAGCAAATAGGTACTTCCTATTATTTAGCCGGACCTTGGTGGCTTTCTCCCGGTTAAATGATAAATTTCAGCTGGAAATTTTATAAGTTCTATAGGACAATGGGGTCTAGAATAGAATTATTCTAGCGACGGTCTGGAATGGAATGGAATTCCAGTTGCTGAGAGTTGTATTTTTTCTCCGTCGTCTTCGTTTCCAAAAGGATTCAAATGCGTAAACATAAATGTTGGGCCACTCACCTCACTGAAAAGTTGACGAAAGGGTTAGAAAAGAGAGAAATATATGGAGATGAAGATGTGTTGTGGTAGAATGAAACAATGTGTCTACATAGGAAGGAGATATTTCCTCACTCATATACATATACGATTATCTTCTTCACGTCCCTGCTGAAGCAAGTTACGTGATGAAAAGAAGTAATGAACAGCCGAGCTTTCGCGTCGTCTGGAAGCAGTGTAATACCAGAGACACAATGGGTTCTGAACCTTGATGCAAGCACCAAAATCCGTAATCCCAATTCAAAAAATATGGTAATAAAGTGAGGTCCCGTAAGGACAGCACCAGTTATTACACTGGGCAGAACAGATACTACATTTGATCTTAGCCAAAGGCCAAAAAGAAACTGGAGAGAAAAGGGGTTGGAAGTGGGATTGAGGAGGTTTATATAGCATTCCATAGAGACGTTGTGCACGTGTTTTTGGAGGGTTTGACCATAAGTAAACCACAGTTGTGGCTGACTTTTTGTCAACAATTAATATATTTCATTGGGGCGATGCCGCCTGTTGGGCATTCTGGACCACTCGTTTTGATTGCGTCCAGTTACAAATATTATTTGTTGACAAGAGATGCTGACCGTAAGAAGTTGGGGTATGTTGTCAACATAAAAGCAGTGTACTAAGATCTTACAACCGTACCTGGCCCTACCCTAATTCTACACACCTTTAGGCTTTTTCGCAGGGAGGGCTGTAAAAAGAGAACGGACAAGAGACGTGATACGAGCCAAAGTATCAATTTTTTCACGTAACATGACCAGGCTTGCAACAGATAAGTACTAATACATACAGGTAATAATCTCGGCAATAAAAAAGAAAACATGAGTACGGAGTAACGTGATCAATTGAATTTGAGCATAAAAAGTGCTACAGTATAAAAAAGACCATTGAGAGAATGTTACCACATGAACGTCAATGATGTTTGGCACTTTATCGAGCTCTTCCTCTGTACCAATTCTCAAAGAAAGCACCCAAGAACTCTCGACGGATGCGTACCCAACCTCACTGAAGATGGGTGTGAAAAGAAGCAATCCCAAGGAACCCTGATCCACTGACGGCCCGCCGCCCGGGTGATCGCCCCGCTTTAGTCCCGCCGTCATGCTCCGAGTTTTCAGGGGACCCTAGTACTATTTATACTGTACATTACAGTATGAAAGTTCTGGGCCAATGAGATTGCTTCAGTCTAGACTCGCAAAATTCAAATCATGGAGGGTTTCATCGAAATCTGCCTCGGCTTGTTGCCTTCAAGGTCCTCAAGACGAATTTACTATTGTTATCTTGATTGCAATTCTATTATTCAACTTCTTCTTTGTTTTTGATCTGGTTTCTTGCTTGCACCTCCTCCCTACACTAATCCCCTTCTTCGTCTCCTTCGATCTGACTCTGCAACACAAACACTCAAATACGTCATCTTCGCTGGAATTTGTGCTCGACAACATGAAGGAAACGACAGAATTTGACGTGATTATCATTGGAGCAGGTCTCTCGGGTATCAATGCTGCCTACCGATTACAAACAGAATTGCCAGGCTACAACTACACGATTCTCGAGTCGAGACAAGAAATAGGAGGCACCTGGTCCCTCTTTCGCTATCCTGGCATCCGATCCGACTCAGATCTCCACACTTTTGGTTTCCCCTGGCGTCCCTGGCAGGATGAAAAAATCATCGCAGATGGTGCTTTGATCAAAAACTACATTAGAGAATCCGCCGAGGAGTTTGGTATCGACGGCAAAATCCAATATCACCACAAATTGGTTGCTGCTAATTGGTCATCTGACGAGCAATCTGTAAGAATCGTTATATTCGCTTCTGGGGTAAAGACAACTAATCGTTTTGTTCAGTGGTCATTGTCAGTCGAGGGAAGCAAGCAAAATGAGAAGAACATCGCAGAGGTCATTACTAAGGTCTTCAAAGCCAAGTTCGTCATTTTTAGTACCGGATATTATGACTACAACACCGCGCTCAAAGCAGAAATTCCAAACATTGATTCATTCAAAGGCATGACAGTTCATCCGCAGTTTTGGCCTGTCGATCTCGACCATTCGAACAAGAAAATCATCATCATTGGCTCAGGGGCTACTGCTGCGACTCTCCTCCCAGAACTCGCTAAAACGGCCGCTTTAGTCACAATGGTTCAACGCTCTCCATCTTACTTCGCAGCAGTTCCCACGATTGACAAACTCGGTGAGAGTATTCGAGTAATGTTTCCTACATGGGTATATTCGAAACTTCTCCGCTGGAAACACATCATCGGGACATTTCTCGTAAACACGTTCTGTGCCTACTTCCCTAATGCCGCACGGAAGGGCCTGACGCAAAAAACTGCGAAACTCTTACCGAAAAGTGTCCCAGTTGACCCGCATTTCACTCCTTCATATAACCCATGGGAGCAACGTCTCTGTGTCAGCCCAGATGGTGATTTCTTTACCGCACTACAGCAGGGAAAAGCCAATATCGTTACGGATACCATCAAGACTGTCAATTCGACTGGATTGATTACTTCATCCAGCGATCAAATAGATGCAGATATAATTGTCACCGCCACAGGCTTAAAGATGATGATGGTAGGTGGTGCTGAAATCGTCGTTGATGGAAAGACCGTCTCCTTCCCTGAGACTTTCTTGTGGAGAAGCACGTTGATACAGAATGTTCCAAACGCTGCAGTATTCGTCGGTTACTCTAACGCTTCTTGGACATTGGGTTCTGATACAGCTTCACAACTCATTTGCAGAGTCTTGAAGCACATGCGGCGGAATGGGTTCACCAGCGCCACTCCTACTCTTGGCTCGACTGATCCTTTCAGCGGAGATGATCAGTCTGTGGCACTGGAGTGGCAAGGTATGGGTGATCGAAAGATTCTCAACTTGAGTAGCACCTATTTCTCCAAAGCCAAGGAATGCATACCCAAGGCAGGTGATAGGGGCCCATGGCGACCCAGATCAAACTACTTTTCAGACGCTTGGGGAGCTCTATATGGCAGTCTGACACAGGGTATCAGATATGAAAAGTTTGAGAGTGGCAGAAAGGATCTTTAAACTGTACACCCATGAAAGATAAACATATGCTAGACTCTAGCTTGATCACGTTCATTCAGGATCAAAGCAGCTTGTGGAAAGAAGTTGTTAGCCGCATATAACCGTAGTTTAGCACTTAATTTTTAACCGCATTCATTAATACCACTTTAGTTGCGACATGGATTAATTTTGGATTCGCAATCTCCGATTGATACATTTCCAAAAACCTGATTTTCACACTCCTCCGACCTCGTAGGCTAGTAGCTGGCGGCTTCCTCCTATAAAAAACATAAATTGTTGCAACATGGAAATGTAGGAAGCCGAAATAGAAAAGGAAATGCCATTCCAAAGATGCAATTCCCGAACCCCCAACACCAAAAGCTTCCATACATACCCCAATCCTTCTAGGTTCTGCAGACCAACATCAAAGTACCTTCAAACTGGTAAAATCTCATCCACAAGTATTTTGGTAGCACCCGTGGTACGACATTCTTCAAGGCAAACGCCATACCTTTGCAGGCAAGGAAGAAAATTCAACGCCTGCTCTTTCACGTCTGGTAATTTCTTGTATTCCTTATAGCACCCTCTATAACCATAAGCATCGCCGCACACTTCTTCGCAGGGCTTGGGACGGTATTTCTTGGCTTCTGTGAAGGCGAATAGGAGGCCGAAGAAAGTTGCTGTGAGTTGTAACTTCATAGCGGGTTGGTTTGTATTCTCTGCTTGTTTGTGGTTGTGTGAAGATGAGGGAGGTGGGAGATGGTTCTGTTTTTATTGGATGTGCAGGCGAGAAGGTGAGGTTGATTTGAACTGTGATCACCGAATGGGAGAAAGATTATTTCTGGGGGTTTTGGTGGTCGCAAAAGGGGGTTTTTGAAGTCTTGCTGCGAGTTTAAATAATTTCTTATACGATTATTCGTTTGATGTGGCATTCGCCGTGCTAAGGAATGCTAGGCAACGGCCATGTGCCTTCAGTGGTGGAATGAGAAATTGTCTCAAATATAATGGGAGATTCCGGGACATTCTTTTCATTTTCCGGATGGCCAACAGTCAACTCCCCATGCCAAAATAAACTTTCGCTTAATAATAAATCTCCCTCTTCGCCTAGCATAACCTCAAAACTGCCATCTCTGGCTCAGCTCAGACATCTCCCTCTCGCACCTACGGACAGGGCATAGAAGCCACCACCGCGCAAGCAGCTTGACAAGTTCCAAAAGCAGAATTGCATGCAAGGATTGCAGGGGGAGCTGTAACACCCAAAGTAGCTCCCCAAACAAACCCAGCTGCAGAATAACAGGCCATTACCACGCTCGCGCACCCTGCTTGACATATAGAATAGCCGATTGTGCCTGAATCTGCAGATGAGAGCAGAGCTGCCAATATTGCGAAGGTGGAGATTTGCATCTTTTCTGGAGTTTCAATATCCTTCTTTCTTCTGATGGATCTGGTAAGTATTGCGAAATCTGGAAAGTAAGCTTATGGTTGTATTGCAAGAAAAGAATCTCGAAGCAGAACTTGGTCAGATATGTACGATAGTCACTGAGCCTATGATGGGGGTTGTAGTATGTGGTGGAATTCGCGTGCCCTTTCTTTGTGTTTCTATTTAATCCTGTGTGAAAGAATCTGAAGTTTAATGTGAGAATCCTAGAACATTGTTGAGAAATGAACGACTCCTGCTATGGTGAATCAGAGCATGCTACATCAATATTCGCATTCACCTGACCAAACTCTCCTGCCTAACACCTACCATTTCACTGATCTTGACCCATTCACTAATAATGACAATAGCCGTAAATCAAATATTCTGATCACTGCAGCAGAACATTCACCTCTGCCTTTCATGTTGAAATATATAAATGACACAAACCTTTGTAACCTTTCAAATCTTCACATAACCAACAACAACATTAATACCATATATGCTTACAGAATAAAGCATCATTTTTCAAATCTCTCTATATACTATCATATACATTCCTTCTATCGACGATAAACATGGCACCTAATCAACGAAGAAAAATGCGATTCGAAATCGGACCCGACTCAGAACATGATAAGAGCCAGGGCCCCAGTAGTTCCGCAAGTTTAACAAGAATAACTTCCCCCTCATTCTCGCGTCCTGGTACAGCACACTCTATACTCTCCCGAGTCCAACCAATCACAGCACCAACTATAGGAAACATCGGAGAAGACAACATTGAATACCATGCCCCAAACATGGAAATAGACACCACAATCCAAGATGATGAGGAAGATGGAAACTACTCCCAGTCTCTGACAACCAATTCCCAGTCCCAAAATGTATCGAGATCAGCGGTTCGAAGTAATGCCGGACACAATTCTCAAGCTTCCACGCAAGTTAGAGGTACGGGAGGCCGAAGTGCAAGTGGAAGCGCATCCCAAGCAGTTACCAGAAGAACTGTCACTCGAGAAATCAATGTGCCTCCTGTATTCATGCAAATCCAGTCTTTTGACTTGTCAGCACCTCGTTCCCAATTTCATGGCCAGCAACAACATCATCATCAACATCAACATCATTCACAAAATTCTGAAGCACACTTCCACTTTCAAGAGATGGCTCGACGTCAGCTCGAATTTGAGCTACTCAACGCCGCCGAACAGGCCATTCAAGAGCGCTGGGCACAGCAGCAACTAGCTCGACAACATGAGCCATGCGTCATGGGATTCGGTTGGCAGCGCATCGAAGGTGGATATGCATGTGACGGGGGCTCTCATATTGTTACAGATGAGTTGCTCATCGAAGGAAATGGTGGCTATATGCTCAGAAATTGCCAACTGATTGATGGGGAATGGTATGGCCCTCTCTACAGCGCAGAAGAAGCAGTAGTACACGATTTCATAAATGAATTGAAGGAAGCTGGAGTTTGGTGGGAAGGCGTAGATCCAGACAGCGACGATCCTCGATTATGGCGCATATAAACAGAATAGCGTGATTGTGTGGGTTTCTTCGTGATATTTAGTATGCCGGACTTTATCTATTCGTAGGAGGAAATACAAATAGATGCTCAAGTAGTTTACCATGATGATTCTTCGCCTCTCTGTAAACATTAATAAACAGGCTGTGTGGCGCGATATAAGGGCTGTCTTGAAAGCGTAAACCCTGTTACCATGGTACATGTCAGAGACAAGGTCTTCGTATAAAATCCCAGTTGAAGCGAATTCGCTGCTGGTAATTGTTCTCACAGCCGTATAGGCATAACAACCGGACCGGATTCCCCCTTCGGTGTTTATTCTAGCACACAGACACTTGTTCGAGGTACTGTTTAGTAATACATATCCATCTCTCGATAGGTAATTAGGCGAAACCGAATCGTACTATGTCTCGGTAGGTAGGTGTACTTGGTGCTACTTTTCAGGTTTCTTACAGATACGATATACGAACAAGAGCATATTCAGCACCAACCTTAGATCGCAAAAGCCACACGGCGTCACTGTGGACAAGAAAAGTTGCTGACATTCCTTTTCTATCAGCGTAACCTGATTTAAACCATTTCGTCATTCCAATTATCCAGAAAAATTGTATGAAATATTGTAGGATGATTGGAGTGATTGTCCTATAATGTCTAAAATGCTTACATACTTTGACCCAACTTACGCTAATAGATAGAAATTTAATCTCTAATATCTTCTTATCCACTGTGAAGCGGTACTGTATTGCAGAATCTAGCCGGTAGACAACTGAACAAAGCCAGTATGGTTACAAGTTCATGTTATAATGGACATATTCCAATGGAGATACAGAATAGAACTACGACTAAACAATTCGCAGCAGCCACTCGTTAAAAGTCAAGAAAGTTCAATTCTTATACTGTACATCCTTCACAAATTGGTTGGTGTTTCTCAAGACCGCCACTTCATCATGCTATTCCCCATTCATAATACATGATGCGAATGAAACCTAGCCTATCAATAGAAACAATATTACAATCAATCATCCGCCAAACCCAACGCCTCCCTCCTCGTAGGAGCATCAGCAATAAAATAAGGCTTCTCTGCCAAACTAGTAACCCTCGTTCCATGTCTCGGTTCGCCACCCTCATAGTCCCAACTTGCATTGTGGATAGCAATTCTGTTATCCCACAACGCCGAAGTTCTCGGTGTCCACTTGAAGCGAACTTGGATATCGACGTTGGACTCATAAACATCATATAGATAATTTAAGATCACGTCGCTTTCTGCTTTGTCCAGACCTACGATACGGCTCGTCATTGCTCTGTTGACGTACAGAGCTTTCCAGCCAGTGGCTGGGTGAACCCTGACGAGAGGATGGATTCTCTCGATGTACTTGGGACCAGCGTTGGGGTCGTTTCTGTCTAGATATGTGTGTGCGCTTGTGTAGACTGCTTCTTTTCCGTCGATCATCTTACGGAACCCAGGGGAGAGCTTAGAGTATGCTGCATAGCCACTGGCCCAGAGAGTGTCACCTCCAATAGTAGGTATAGTATCATTGTGTAAGTGAGTGATTCCAGCTGGATGTTTCTCATGAACGAGGTCACTGAAATATGTTAAAACAGACCGACTTGAACGATTATTGGAGTCTTACGTGTGCCATCTAGACGCTCCTCCAGGCTGTCTAAACGAGGCTTTCCTCTCAGTTGCCATCAATGCCGGCCAAATAATGGTAACTCCGGGTACACCTGGAACATGTGGAACTTGAGGCTTCAAAGGGTCAGTATCAGCTCAAATATGGTGGAAAGAACACTAGCAGGAACACTTACATGGATCTCAATCTCCCCAAAATGCTCACCCAAGCTCTTCTGTTGCTGAGGAGTGATATCTTGATCCCTGAAAAATACGACAGTTCGCTCAGCAATCAAAAGTGCCAACTCGTCTCTCTGTTGATCTGTCAAGTCTTTGAGTTGTAACCCTACAATCTCTGTTCCGATGTGTGAGGTCAAATGAATCACTTCTTTGGCGGCACTGAGTAAAGCATTTTTTGATTTGTCGGCTCGTGCACCGGCATCGACATGTTCACGATCAACATTTCTGATCGAGTACGCCTGTGATTTGGAATGTTAGGCTAGGTTTTCTTATTGACAAAATTCTCGAGGGGGATAATTTTGAAGTTGATGGGACAATAGGCGAGATTTTGTGTATGACTTATGGGGTACTTCATAACACATCACCTCTGCCTCACGGATAATAAGATGCGACACCGAGTTGACAGAATTTTACTTACATCATCGAGATATAGCGGAGCAGCTGGACGTTCAGGATAGCCATTACTAAGGTCAATACCTGCAGCCTCGAGACGACGGCGAGCTGCCTCCGGAAGAGGAAGTGTGTCTTTCTTCTGGATCACTACATCCTTAATATGAGGCTCAATAGGCTCAGGAATCGCGATAGCTGAAGGTGCCATATTTTCGTAGTTTGATTGCTCTGTTCGTTTAAATGTTCGTAGAAAGCGGTTGAATTATTGTCTTGGTACTGTACCTAATTCCTGCGACCAACTTTTATATTTCTTTTGTTTCACTTTTACCCCACGTTAGCATTCAGTGGAGAAATCGACCTTTCTTTGATTTCCAATCTTTTATTTCTAATTCGATTCATGTGTCGTACCAGCGCCGTTATCTCAGAAAGCGGTGATCGCGCCTGGTTGGAGTGGACGGGTGTGTTTGCAAGAGGCGGGGTTTATTGCGTGCTTTATACCTTTTTTTAGCGACACCCAACGAATGTTTTATATTCTTCAACAAGATACTTCCCGGTCGGTCTCTTTATCATGATCTGATGTTTGTGATAATATAATTGGCTCATTTAGGAATTGTTATCTGTGGTGTGGTAGGATTTCGCGGGGTTGGATACTTACACCATAGTTCTAAGGTAGCACAACATACATGCATATAAACTAATATTCAAAGCCAGGCATACTTCACAGGGTATCTCGGCAAGAACAATTTATTGCAGTGCTTACTGGCTCTCATTATCCCGAAGTTTCAGGAAAACGATCGATCCTGTCGGAGATATCCTTCCCTTATGTTCAACTTTCCTCATCCGTCTCAACCTGACGTTGGAGTCCCACTAAACATCATATGCAAGACCAGTCCCTACTTTCGCCTTCAATAGTTATTTTCGGAGATAACCTTAATTTTAGAATAATGTCTAACCACCTTTGAAGGGGGTCCTTGCACTGACGTATTATCCAGCGTGCCTTTCACAATTCAACCCTTCCTGATAGGATAAGCACGCCTTCTATCATGAATAACTTCTCATAGCGGGAATTCTATATTCATCAGCACTTATCATGTTTTCAATCCCATCCCTAGTCTGTTATCGGGAAGCGATTTCCTGACTCGAGCTTTGCCACAATTTGAGACGCTGTCTTCACGAAAGTGTGCAGAAGAAATTGTACTCATATCCCGCAAACCTCCCCACTTATCCCCTGGTGGCATTTCTGTGCGTAAGGTTGCACTTATGAATACCACATCGGTTTTGGTGGAGGCGACAGGGTATATAAGTACTTATGGTACTTGTGATGACAGAGCTGGAACTATTTCCCAATCACCTTCAGTCATGTCGGAAGAGGGTGTTAAGAAAGATATCGTAGCAAGCCTAGAGTCCGACGCGGATTCTAGCAACCACGTTATACCTAGCGAGAAGGCTAAGATACCATGGTGGTCATACATCTGGGTATGTCCCATCACTTACTTACTCATTGCTCGCCCTGAAGAGACATAGAAAAACCTCTAACACTTCAACCAGGACTATGACCCACTCCAAACGCCCAAAGAACGAAAGTTCCTCCAAAAACTAGACATTTCTCTCCTCACAATCCTCTCCTTCGGCTACTTTATCAAAAACCTCGATCAAACAAACATCGCCAACGCCTACGTATCGGGTATGAAAGAAGACCTCCGCATGAACGCCAACGAACTAAACTACATCGACATATCCTGGACCTGCGGCTACGTAATCGGCCAACTCCCCTCCCAAATAATCCTCACAAAAGTCCGACCATCAGTCTGGATCCCCTCTTGCGAACTCGTTTGGACGATCTTGACGTTTTGTTTAGCGGCTGCCACGACTAGCAAGCAGGTTATCGCTATCAGATTTTTTGTTGGCCTCGCTGAGAGTATCTTTTATCCTGCAGCCCATTTTTTGATTGGGAGTTGGTATAAGACTGGGGAGCTGGGGAAGCGGGCTTGCATTTTTCATGCGAGTTCTGCGGCGGCGGGAATGTTCTCGGGGTATTTGCAGGCAGCTGTTTACAAAGGACTTAATGGTGTTCATGGGAAAGCTGGATGGCAGTGGTTATTCATCATGGATGGAATTATCTCAGCACCAATCTGCCTGGCTGGGTTCTTCCTTATCCCTGATCTGCCCGAGAATACGCGAGCTTTCTATCTTACCCAGGAAGATAAAGAACTGGCGAGAAAGAGAATGAGCGATATTGGGAGGGCACCAAGGAGAAAGTTGGGATGGGATATTTGGAGAAGGGTGTTTAAGAGGTGGCATGTTTACGTTCTGACCGTGTTGTATATTTTATTTTTGAACTCGACGCCGAGTACTAGTGTTGCCCCTTTGGCTTTGTGGCTGAAGAGCAGGAACTTTCCAGTCACCCAAATTGTAAGTTCCACCTTTCTCACTTGGTTTAACCGAAGCAAGGCACAAGGTTACGCAATCTCAGTGTCTAATCAACGGTCTATCACACACCACGAACAAAAGAATCCTTGATGATCATCTTGTCCCTTTCAATTTGCACCCTTGAAAGTACCCTCGCTAACTAAAAACCCCAGAACATTATCCCAACTGGCCAAAGTGCCGTACAACTAGTAACAACAGTCGGCCTCGCAATTTTAAGCGACTTCCTCCGTAGCCGCGCAACAGTAATGTACATAGCAACCGTATGTCCCCTTCGCTCCCCCTAATCCTAAACCCTTTCCACCTCTAATATAGCGAAGTCCCTAGGTCTCCTCTCCTCCCTCCTACTGGCAATTTGGACCATCCCAACCGGCCTGAAATACACAGCCTACTTCCTAACGCGGGCTGCCGTAGCCTTCGGACCTTTATCCATGTCCTGGGCGAACGAGATCTGCACCTCTGATGCAGAAGAACGTGCGCTGGTAATAGGAATAATGAATGCAACCGCGTACGCATTCAATGCGTGGTTGCCACTGCTTACGTATCCTGTGAAGGATGCGCCAAGGTTTAGAAAGGGATTTATTTGGAGTTGTTGTGTGCTTGTTGGACAGGCGGGAGCCACGGGTGTTGTGGCGTGGCTTTGGAATAGAGAAGGGAGGAGGAAGGGTGGGAATGGGGAAGGTATTGAGGAGGGGGGTAACGGAGATAGGGAGGAAACGAGAGAGGTGGGTGTAAGGTAGTAAGGTAATAAGTTAGATATATTTGATTATTAACATTAGGTAATACTATAGGAAGTTATAACTTAATCAATTCGGGATTTTCAAACCCTTAGTACTAGCCTCTAAAGTACGCTCTCCTTTCCTATATAAGATGACTTCTAAAAATAGCCCTTCAGGTTCACTTCTCCCAAAACTCACTCCCTATAAAACTCACTTCCCTTAAATTTCACTTACCCCAATATTCACTCTTTCTATATTTCACTTTCCCTTAAAGGGCTACTTTTAGAAGTTTCTACTCTTAAGTTCACGCATTTCCCTAGGGGATTATATTTCTTGAACTTTACTTCGATTAAATTTCACTCCTTCTAAAACTCACTTTAGTATAAGTTCACTTCCTTCTAAAGAGCTAGTCTAAGAAGCCTTCTACTTCTAAGTTTAATTTCCTAAGAGATTCCCTCCGGGAACTACGTTAGGAAATACTAGACACCCGGCGGGCCGACCCGGGGTATAAAACCTTCCTTAACGCACACTTTTC
Source organism: Hymenoscyphus occultus (assembly GCA_900536445.1). NCBI lineage: Eukaryota > Fungi > Ascomycota > Leotiomycetes > Helotiales > Helotiaceae > Hymenoscyphus > Hymenoscyphus occultus. The sequence goes on along the minus strand of UNPT01000363.1, from coordinate 18,235 downwards.
CTAATACTAACGGTAGGCGTAGAACCTTAAATATCTAACCAAAGACGCAGTTCTTCTTGACTTGTTTATGTGTTTACTTGTTCATAGGCAGGGCAGGGGGAGAGAGAGGAGAGGGGGAAAGGCTCTATAATATAGACAGATAGCTCGCGAAACGGTCGGGTTACGCTTAAACTCTCTTAAAAGCTAATTGTAGGCTGTTGTCGGTTTCTAAAAGTATATCCTACTTTTTTATGCTCGATTTAGTTAGTGTTAGGTATTTCCTAACACCGTCCCTACTTTTTAATACCTAATTAGGCCCGTGTTAGGTAATTCCGTATAGTGTTAGGAAATGTCTAACACCGAGTTCCCAGAGGGATTGCTTCTCTTAATATTCACTTCCCTTAGTATTTACTTATTCTAAGAATTCACTTCCCTAACAAATCTCTCCCCTAGTAAATCAATCCTTTAGATATTCACTTCCTCTAAATTTAGCTTTACTTAAATCTTACTACTAAGCTTACCTTTTTTAAAGATTTACTTCCCTGCGAACTTACTTCCCTCTAATTCACCTCCGCGTAGAATTCACTTTTTAAGTTTTCACTCTCCCGCGAACTCACTTCCCTAAGACCTCACTTCCTCAAGACGTTACTTCCATAATACCTCACCTCTCCTTAAAAAGCGGCGGCGTCGTAGAAATAGTATTAGACCTACATCCCTATAACGTTTACTTATCCAAAGAAAACAATTCCCTCTCTATTCCTCCCTTGATCGTAGTTCTAGGGACTCGCTTAATATAGACGAAGAATAAGTTAAACATTTAGGGAGCGTTTATAGGAGAAGCGAAATTATATTATGAAAAGATATTATTTAAATTCAATAGTGATTATTAAAAAATTCAATTATAATTAGATTATGGTAATAAGACAGGTATCTACTATGGTATTAACCACCCTCTTTCCTTCCTATTATAAGCTACTACAGCCCAAGTTCACAAGAAAGCAAGAAAGAGGTCACAAGAACACACACGCGATATCTCATATACAATTTACTCCTCAATTTAGTACTCCCAACTATGAACGCCGCACATTCTCACCAAATAACTACAAAGGGTATCTTCGCATCCTACAAATCCCATTCAATTCCTCAAATATTACCATGTCCCATTTGTCTCTGATGCTTCCTCAAGTTATCAATGCGAGCATACTTCTTTCGACAACCAGGATACCAACAAATATTCCCATCCTCATCGTAGTCCTCATCATCATTGCCGGCATTCTCAGCAATCCGATTCAGGATCTCAAGCTCTGCGGGATCTTCCTCTTCCGGAGCCTCCTCTTCAACATCCTCGTCTCGGTCATTCTGTCCATATTTTCCGGCTCTTCCTGAGAGCCCGTGGCTGCCCCTGGTAGCTCTGCCACCTTTGGTAGATCGGCTGGCACCTCCAGACTCTTTTGCTCCTTCAGCCGCGAGCTTTTTAGAAATCTGCATCTTCGGCAATTTCTTGTTAAGATTGTGTTTTTCGGCGAATACCTTCCCATAGTTAAAAAGAAGTTCTTCGCCTGCCTCGATGTCGCGGAGTGCATAAAACTTGATCCGATGCTCCCCATTCACCCAAAGAATCTCAGCTTTGCAGTTTAACCCAGTTTGAAAGGTAGCGGCGTGGTTTATAAACCGTGTCTTATTTGCGTAGCGGTGTCCATCAAGGGCCCATTCTTTATTCAAGTCAAAAAGAAAAGACAAACCGTGGCGATCATATGTGATACCTCGTCGATCGGCTTCTCCTTGCGAAATGAGCTATTTGGGACCGGTTAGCGTTGTTCGTACGAATTATGTGCTAGAGTTACCTACCTCGCTACAATATTCGTCAATGTAATCACCCTTGAGTATAGGCTCCCCGGCATAAAGTCCTTGCCCAGCCAGTTGACTAATGCCTACTAAAGTGGCTTTGGGAAAATTTCTCTGCAGTACCACGTTCTGACAGCCCGTGGCAAAGAGATCATCGTTATGCCTATTCGTTGGATTCAGGCGCTCAAGAGCTCCGCAAGAGCAGTGTGGCCCGCATTCACGGTTCATCTCTTTACATATACACGTTCCATCCAGGCAGGATTTACCGTTAGAACGACAGCTACACCCCGTGAAACGCCGAGGGCAGTCATCCGAACAACTGCACATGTCTTCACAGAGAAGACTTTCTAAAAAGCAAGGGCAGTTGACATCCACGGAGCAGGGACCGGCATGGTGGCACTATTGTTCGTTAGGGGAAGATATTAGAATCGCTGGGTTTTAACTTACGGGAACTGCTTGCGTCCTTTTTTCCTGAATGTGTGTACATGTCATCTCTTTCCAATCGGGATCTAGGACTTTTCGTTTATTGTCGTACCAAGCAATCTTGGCTGCTCTAATACTCGCCTCAGAGAGCTTTGGCTGCGGAGGTATAATTTTCTTTTCTCGCTCTTGACGATCACTAAAAGGTTTGCATTAGTAAATGGCATCCTAAGAGTAGGGGAAAGAAGTAAGGGCATACATTTCCTGAAAAACATGGGAACATGGCAATCCTAGGCCAAACGCAATATAACAACAGCGATCAGTCAGGCGGCCTACAGAGATCAGTAGTAAGCTAATATCGTTGATTTCAGCTTCTGTGAGTGGCCGAAAGGGGGTTGTTCCCGCCTCAACAACAAGATAGCAATCTGACGAACATGGACTATGATTGGCGTCGTTTCGATCACTGCCAAGCTTTTCTTCTCTCTCTATGTGCTTTCGCAACAAGTCATCGGGCTGAATCGTAATACGTTCGGGTTTCGTTAGAAATCCAGCCTCATCCTCCGTGAACTCCCCGTGGGTTTGGCATTCGATTACCCCACAAATGAGACATGTCAGCGTAGTATATGTTTCAACAGCAGACATGGGAGTTTGAGGAGCCTGTTGGTGATTATCGAGAGATGTCCGGCCGGGTTTGCCAGAGTTTTCAAGTTCCAATAACTCGTCCTGTCGGCCTTTTGACAAGAGCACGTCTTGTAAGTTAAGCTTCAATGGCTCGTTGAGATTCATGCCATTTTTTCCCTTCTTTCCTTTTTTGGCGTAAAGTTGTTGCTTGACCTCGAATACCTTGTCGAATGCGTTTGTAAATCGGCGGGCAACTTGATATGTATCAATGCATAATTTTGCATCATGTAAAGTTCCGTTCCTTTCCACAAATTTATTCTGAAAACCTGTATCCTGAGCAATAAGGTATTTTTCAAGGTGTTCTTGCGTACACTTGATCTTGCCTTCCTCGAGCCAGAATTGTATGTTGCCGTACAGGCGCTTTTTGTACTCAGCCTGCCAGTACGGCTCGTAGGGATGAGCCTTGTGCGATTTATCCAGGTCGTCGTCTGATATGTCACCATTGCTGCCTAGCTCGTCCTCTTGAAGTCTGACCTTTGGCTTCCCATCATCGGGGCAAAGTATGTTGCGATGAATAAAGGTTAGCGAGGTGTATTTAGGTATAGGCACGTAATCACAGGTGATTTGGTTTGTCACAACGCGGCTGGTAGATAGAGTAAGTTTACCCTTATTATCGGGAACCTATCGCTATTAGTATAACAGTACCATCATCTTATAGACTACACTTGAGATAGACTTACCCCAGCCTTGAATGAAAGTACATTTGACTCTTTCGGATTCGCTAGAATGTTTTCAATAGATTTCATTGAAGCGAATGGAGAGAGCTCTTTGGCAGGATGAGTCTGGGAAGCATCTTTGCTGGTCATCTTGCTCGCCTCTTCTGAGAGGTAGGCTACATTGAAGGCATGGGTGACCTCCATATCTTCCTTGAAGCTAAGGAGTAGTGCCTTAAAGTCGACACCATCATCCAATTCTGAAGGCTTCATAACAGAAGAGGTGCTAGTTATGACATTTTGCCCTTCAGTACGACCGCGAGAGGACTCCGAGGGGGAATCTGTGTGGGGGCGTGGGCCGTCGAAACTGTTCAACAGGTTGTTTTTGTCTTGAGCAGCAGCAAACATCCCTGAAGTGGACTCTGTTGCCTTCCTGCCTGATCTCTCGTCGTCTTCTTTAGACGAATAACCTGCATGCCTGACAGAAGCTTTGTTTGCTGGTTGCGTAACATTACTCCTGGGCTGGCTTTGGATACTGCCATCTTTGAATTGAGCCCTCTCTGGCGCTGTCACTGTACTCTTAAGTTGTGATTGTGCACTGGCTGATCTAGAATGAGTATGCTCTGGTACGACACTCTTAGGAGGCAATGACGTATTACCTAGGTTGGACTGTGCACTTCTCAACTCTGGTACGTTATTGTTGATCTTTGATTGTGTACCGAGTATTATCGACTCTCTGCCCTCTAGTCCTGGGTCTGCATTTGTACGTTGTGTTTGCTGTGGACTCGCTGGCTTCGAGGGAGCGATTTCTAGCTTCTGTGCTAGATTCTTGCGCAGTGTCTGCGAATCAGCTCTTTTGGATTGCTGACCTTCCGGTTTTATACCCGTGGAGGGTTCGCCCTTTACTACTGGCTGTTGCTGGGGTCGTTCTGCATCAGGTTTTTTCTGGATTGAGGTTGCTAGACTTCCTTGTTTGGCAGGTCTTTCTAGGCCTGGTAGGTTTGGGAAATTGCTTGATGGATGTCTTTCAGGGACAGGAGAAGGAATCCTAAAGCGAGGTCTTGGCAATGGTACGCTTTGCTCTCTTTGGGCCGTAGGCTTTGAGGTTTTAGGAGAACTCTTAATTACAGGAGAGTTGGCAGATCGTTCATCCAAGTTGGACTTCGCAGAGAACGTTGCAGCACCAATAGAAGCAGATGGTGTTGATTTGGATAGACTTGGTCTATTTATTCTGCTAGGAGCCGCTGAGTTTGATGAAGAATTTTGGGTTTCGTCAGCATCGTCAGAGAGATCCTCTGTAAGATCGATAAACTGAGCTTTTGGCGCTGGTTTGGGTGCATGCCTAGGTCGAGGCCCAGGTGGAGGTGATGTCAAGTAAACTTCTTGAACCCGTTTCCGCTTTGATTGAGGTATTGGCTCAGGTTCGGGTGTGGTCAGATCTATGAGCTGGTTGTGTCTGGACATGGTGACTATACACGTGTGAGTGAATACACTTTGACTAATTTATATTGAGGTGTTGAGTTTTGATGAAATTGATATGGTTGATGTTGAATATTGAAGATGAAACTGAATATGATTATGAATGTAATGGAAGTGGCCACAAGGACAGGGACTGAGATATACAATACCTAGGTACCAAGTACTTACCTCAGATCAAGAGCAAAGACACAACGCTGCTACTCAAGATGTCGCTGATCCAGCATGTGAATATGTATAGGTATGTGAAATTGACAGAGTGACAGATACAAATATTTGACCACGAAACTGACTGCTCAACAACTTTGAGAGTGTGTTGAATTAAGTTGAGGGTCGTCCATAAATGTATAAGATCGTGCGTACTCGCATGGAGTTGGTGGTGGAATAAAACAGGGACCTAGGTACAGAGTAGGACAAGGTCGTGTTGCCTTGCTTAATGGGGACAAACGCACAGACCATGACTAGCGCACAATCACATGATAATCACGAATCACGTGTATATACTGTCCTCGTGATTTCGGGGTAGAGATCACATACAAGGGATGTTTATATAGTGAATAGGTAGGTAGGAGTGGGTGCATGGAACCTGGACCTCAAGGGCCATATATGTACTAGGAATAGGCAGTTTGCAGATGTCCTTTGTTAGTACAATAGCAATCAAATCATTAGTTAAATCCAAGTTTTTTCTGTAGATACCCGTGGACCCTTGGACCTAGCCACCAGCCTAGTGTTAGGTAGGTCTGGTTGTCACAGATCAATACTTCTTCATGAACTCATACCAGCCATCGGATGTATACACTTCACCCAGCCTAATCAGACCTTCAGGTGTTTGAGAGCAACAACCATAATTCACTCTAGACAATCATCGCTCTCGTTCAGATCCTCACTTTATTGTCTATACCTAGCTCTTCTCGCAGTTCCGCCAACAACTAGGGTCAATGAATAATAAAGCCCACCATGTCGTGACACGCCATCCGCAAGTCTACAACGTCAAGGTCAACTCATGCGGAGAGGAGCAGTGCTAGCAGCGAGCCTCGAGCCTGTTTCATCATATTTGACGGCACTTCCGTTCGTGCAATCAAGGGTCGCTCGTGGCAATGGGGCGAATTGAGGCAGAAGCAAAGTCACAGCACCCGTCCACTCAATATTCGACCAATATCAATACCAACATCAGCCGGACGATGGCTGCATTTGCTGCATTTATCCAAATCAAGACCACCGCTTCAGGATCAACGGCGAAACGGCCGCAATAACACGGAAGCAGGTATGAGCCTGTCAGTTCATTCCATTCCCGTTTTCAGAAAACACAAGCAAGTTGAACCGTTTGTCCTTGATTGCCATTGCTCGGGGATATTAATACCGCGTATTCAAACTTCAATCCGTTCCTGTGTCACACCATTTTGGACATCACTCTTCTGCTCCTCCTTTCTGCGTCCGCTTCTGTTTCCGGTGTCGTCCTTTTCCTCAGCTCTAAGTTTTTACCTGGTTATCTGACTCGGAATGTAACCTTTGCATGGTTGCCATGCTCCCGTGTCTTTAGCCTGATATGTCAATATGATACGCAAGGGATTGCTTCAAAGGAACATTGGAAGCTGAAATGGAAGGCGGCGCGTCTGCAACCAGCGGTAAGCCGCAGAAGGCAGCAGCAGGCGCGTTGGGCGGATGGCCATGGTGGGAGTCGGATTATTGGATTTCGCTTTTTTGGGACAAGATGAACAAACCTTTCGGGGAGAAGAAAACGAATGGTCTTCCGTCCACATTATATTTCTAATATTTTGCCCAAGAACGCACACTTGTGTCAGATATTCCACTCCAAATTTTACCAACACACGGTCCTCAATTGTTGGCGATCGTTGTTCATCATCTCCTGTGGCCTCTGGCTTATCTCTGGGCCACGGACTGTCCTCAACGGTCCTCGAATGCCGGCGATCGTTGTTCATCATCTCCCGTAACCCCAGGCTTATCTCTGGGCCACGGACTGTCCTCAGTGGAGAACACGGCTCACGGGTCCAAGATCCATGGATGTATTCCGTCCTGTACCTTGAATTACAGAAGGAGACGGCTCCGTCAATTTTGGTGAAGATCTGAACCAGATCAAAATCGGCTGTCGAGGAAGCGTAACGGCGTTCGTCTTCTTTTAATTATGATCCAAGTGACTCGAAGTCTCTCGAAACCTCAAACTGATCTTGTTTTCATTTGGTGTTCTATACCGAGCCTCCGCGCTATTTTTGCCATGAGCGTACGCTTTCATTTCACTTCGTATATTCGGAGTTTATCCTCTTCTGCACCTTCTTGAAACTAGAATTACATTTCTTCGTCAATTCATACTTGATATGATACGTAATTTCCGCAGGTCTTTCGGTTTCGACTTGATGGACTTAAGTTTGCCCCTATCCGGCTAGTATACAAAACCTTATTTACATTGCCTTCGAGTTACAGTCAATGCAGGGTCGCAGAGGCCGACGTTTGCGTTTGAGGGGGCGGGAGTCTGTTCTGTCCGTCTCATGGATCGACTCTTGATCGTTGCGCCAGATGATCCAACGGTTGAACTTCGTGATGGAGATGAACGAGTGAACGAGCGGCGTAGAACGTTTGCGGTTTAGTCAATGGTTTACGCAAGGAACAAGGGTTGACATTGCAGCCAGATATAGTTTGACAGGCATAGGGTCGCCGCCGACTCATCGGACCTCACAACCGAACGCGACCAGGAATGATTGTGATGAGAACAACCAATCATGAAAATCCAACTGATGGGGCTCTTTCGGTAGTCAAGATTCACCTGGAGCTCCTCCGAGTCAAGATTTCAGAATCGAGGAATTTCTGCCCTACAGGGTAATTTACGCAGTCCGTACAGGGTGAATAAGTCGGACTATCATTGATGGCAAACATACGGATGTCGGAACTAGCTCTCCGGTATAGGCTGGACTTGCCCACCACGAGCTAGAGTAACACCAATATCGAATGAATCTGGGTTACACCATTACACCATTACACCGTTGCCTTTATTCACACCTGCAGAGTGTAGGTAATACTACCTCGGTGTGATACAGAATCAGAAGCATCATCGGGTCAGGTTCTCAGAATGGCCAAGGGAAGAGCTACAGCAAGATCCGAACTTAAAAGTCTTTCTAGATCCACTCTCCAGAGCTGGCCGGATACCTCCTACCGAAGTAGCAGTACCGTACGGAGCGTATACACCTCGCAGATAACCCAATCCCAGATTTCCAGTCGTTGTTGAGACACCGAATCTCGTCCGAAGTCTCAGGAGTCCAAACTAAGGAGTTTGCACTCCAGGTTTGCACTGGCCAGTGGAAGGTCTGGCGTGCGGTAGCGTGGAAAAGGTGGGGATGACAGATATTGACAGCTGCGTGGAACGAACGAGGAAGCCTGAGCACTGATGTCTGAGTCTGACTGGGCTTTGGCTGAAATCAACTTTACGAATGGCCACGACCACCGACGACCAATCCTGACTCCCGCGTTGTTGCGAAGGTCTTGGAGCAACACCAACTCTCCGGTTGACACAGGTTGTACGGAGCAGGTGTTTATACTTCGTAGAAGGATGTTTGGTCAAGAAGAGGGAGTAGCACTCTTGGCTGGATATGAAAGGTAAAATACCAAGCAATTTAGGTCTGCCGGTACGGTCCTCTCACTGCTGGACCAGCATACCATGGTATGCGTGCGCTTCTCCCGGAATCCAGAAAGAGCCAACCACTTGTCGCCGGCTTCAAGGCTCATGTTGCCTTGCCTTGCCTTGCCCTGCAGCTCTGGCTGTGGTTCTGGTTCTGGCTCTGGCGAGAGGATCCAACCCCCCTGAACACACTCGGCTCGGTATCCAGTGAGCTTGCGTTGTCGCCATCCTTCTCCTCCGATCTTTTTGGATGCTCTGCTGCACCCATTCTGCCTGTGTCTGCACCTGCCGCTGCCGACGCCACCTGGAGACCAGTTGCTTTTACCCTGAGTTTTGCCCGTGGGCATCCATCCAGCCAGCCCCTCGCACAGTGGCCAGCGGCAAGTGGTCATGTTTGACTTGGACCGCGAGCAGCAGATGAGGGTGAGCAGTAGTGCAGTGCAGCGCAGCGTAGAGTTGAGTATTGTAGGCTCAAAGGCTCAAAGGCTCAAAGGCTCAAAGGCTCAAAGGCTCAAAGGCTCAATCAAAGGCTCGAAGGCTTAAAATGTTATGCAGGAACCACTCTCGAGCCACTCCAGGAAGGTTGTGATCAGGGGTTCATCAAGCGATTGTCTTTACCCTGTCTCCTGTCCACCACTACCACTCCACTCAACCTGAACCCATGGAACGACCCTATCCCAATACCTGGACGGGATACCCTCCCCTAAGGCTCAGCGGCCAGCCAGCGAGCAGCGAGCAGAGTAGCAAGCCCGCCAGCCAGCACTCCCGAGGTCTCGAGAGAGCCCATCACCATCATCATCCATCACCCATCGGGGCATCACCTCAACTCACCATCCACCACCCATCATGCCCAAACCCATGCCCATACCCCTGCCCCGTCGTCCCCCTGGAGCCCAGCACCCCAAGGCCAGGCGAGCCAGGCTTAAATTTCTTCATTAATGACTTTACTCCCCGTCACAGTCCCGCTCTGCACCGCACCCCGTTCGTTCGTTGCTTGCGTTGCTTGCGTTGCGTTGCCGTTGCATCTCTCCCTGAGAGTGCGTTGACTCCGTTGAGTTTGGCCTGCCCTGCCCTGCTCGTCGCTCCTGCCTCCCCTCCTGCCTCCCCTCCCCTCCCCTCCCCTTCCCCTTCGGCTTCGCTTGCCTTTCCCCTTCCAGGCCAAGGTTGTCCTCACATTCGATCGAGTCCGTTTCGAGCCCCGTCGATCATTTCTCTTACTCCCAATTCTGACTGATGCTGTGCCCAATACAACTTGGCCTCATCGACCGCATCTCTTGCTTTTCTGATCTTTTCGTTGTTCAACGTCCATGTCAACAGCCTCATCCACTGCCCCAGTGACAGTGACGGTGACAGTGAGTGACAGTGAGCACCACCACTACCACCACCACCACCACGATCAGCAACAGTAGCCGATCTGCAGCGTGCCAATCCCCGCAAAGCGCAGCACAGCACACAACCACCGCAGCACGAATCCTCCCACCAGCGACACCAACTCCGACTCCGCAGTGCGAGTCCAGTATTATTGAGAGGGACGAGACGACGGCCGCGTAGGAATTGCCACGCGACGACCATCAAGAAGAGAATTTGGTAGTGCCGGCAAGCATCATCCAGCGTCACTTGGAATCTCGTGCGCTCTGGTCAGAGTCCTGAGGGTAGTTGGGTGGAAGAGGAGCAATCAGCGTTCCGACGAATGGAACGATCACGGCCGACTTATCAACTCGGAATCCTCTTGCATTCCCCGTTGGTTCGTCATGGCGACTCCCAACCCACCCAGTCCGCCATTGCCAACGAGAGAACAATGCTTCTCCTTGTCCGAGGCTCAATGTCACAAGATCTTGATGCATCGCGACCCGAATAATGAGAGGGCAAACAAGAACTGGGAACTGGTGCATCAGCCCGAGTTGGTCCGACTGTACATGACCATGATTAGCTTTCCCCAGATTCGAGACTACATGAAGCAAAAATTGGACTACTGGTGAGTACATGTAACACCCGTCCGAGACAATATCTTACGCTGCTTTCTAGTTACAAGACATACGCCAATCGATATAAGGACTGGCATTTACCCGTCGACCGATGTGAGCGGGAGCAAGCAGTAAGGGAGCTATTTGCCTTGGTCTCGGATTCCTCCAACTACCAAACCGCCACTTCTTCCTTGTCAACAAGTGCATCCAGGCTACCCATTCGACCACTACAACCACATCCTAACACCCCACTTCCGCAAATCCCGCAACGGGCACCATACAGTGTACCAACTGATTTCCTATTCCCAGCAAATCGACAACGCAATGTTCGAGACTCGGATCAGATGTCGATTGCAACGACAGCGAGTAGTGCAACATGGTCATCCGGAAGTGCACAATCCTATTATTCTCATCAGGATGATACGTTTTCCAACCCTCGCTTTTCGATATCAACATTCAATTCCTCTCTCAGTTCCGGCAGTCAGGTTTCCATGCCCCCAACTTTTCAAGGACGCGGGCCATTAAAACCACCAAAGCATGACTACAGGTATGGCTGTTGGAATGATGAACTGCGCGTAATTCCCTGCGGAAAGGATCACAGCCAGCTTCGATGGAATATTCCTTTTTCAACTTGTCATATCTGTGGCTTCTCGCAATGGCACGCACTAATGTTACAGGCTCGCAGTTTAGACCTGGCAACCTTTACCTCGGCCATGATGAGTTTGAGCAGCGAATGCAAACCAGACTTTGCGGGCAATCACTCGTTACATTTTTTGATGGCAGCAGGAGTCAGTATGGAGTATTTCACACAGCCAATGACCGATATCAGCTGTCGTCAAAATGCATTTGGCCAAAATCCACTGCATGTGCTTGACCCTCAGGATTTGGACGACGATCTGATTGGTTTTTTGGAGTGGTTTAAAGCTCGTGAGCACCCAAAGGGGCTCCTATTAACGCAGCGTGATATCAAAGGTCGGACACCCATGCACTATCTCCTACGGAGACCTCTAGAAAGATCTATGTATACGAAGATTCTCAAGGTCTTCCCGTATGAGCATCACCAGCTTCGTACTTTCGATATCAACGGCCGAAACGCGCTCATGTTGATGAAGCGAGCGGCAGCGGAATTGAAAATGAAGTCACCGGCGGAATATCATCTTCTTCAGGCTGGAATCGCGGATACCGAACAGTATCAAGCTAGTGGTGATAAAACACAACATGGCGACAGAAACCTGTATGGTTTCCACGATATCGCTCGAGGAGCTAGAGGAACGTCATACTTGATGGGAAATTTCTTCGAATGTCGAATTTGTCAGCAAACCAACTCACATTCTAATTCATACCTTGACCAGATGATCTGTGCTTGCAAATTTGGACGAGATCGCAATGGGCCGGATGAGAGTGGAATGACGGCAGCACACGCTCTCGTCACTCAGGAGCGTGTCAACAACGACCCTGAAATGACCCCCGAGACTCCTGCGCAAACGGCTCAACTTCTAAAGGTTCTAATACCGCCACATGATAGGACACTTCGAGAGATTCTTCACGTACTTGATCGAGACGGCAACAGCTTGGTACACAACATTGCCGTCAGAGGACTCGACGAGTTGCTGCAGTATGTGCTAGGTCTTGAAGAGCAATCGAGGAGACGTTCCATGGTCAATGCTTGTAGTAGAAATCCCAAGGGGCATTCCGTAAGCGTGCTCGCAGCAGTCCTGGCCAAAATCGAGGATACCATCGCCTCGATTAAAGTCACGCATGTCACAGGAGACAGCCGAGTGAAGACCAACCTGGTTGAAAAGAGTCATCGTCTTACCAAGATCAAACATATCCTCCTCCGAGAAGGTGCAGAGGTACACCCAACCATCACCACCCGATGGCAAATATGCTGGCCATCATGAACATAAACCAAAATGACCCATGTCATGGCAATTCCCAGTTATCAAAGGTTAATTTGACATCCAAAAGACTTAGCGGTAATCCTGCACGCTATACCACGATGTACATCATCCCGTCTGTTCACCTGCACATATTTACGCCACTTGCCATCTATCCAAGGGCTTCAAAGGCTTCACAAAATCTAGCGAGCGAGTCCAGTCTGTCATCATTTGAAGATACCAAAACAGTCTTTTGTTTTATGCTACTGTCCGCAGTCATTATTATTCGACGATTTTCACGACGATACCCACATCCCTGTTATATAACCTCGTACTGCAGGTTTCTTTCCTCTTATACCTTATTTTGTATTCTGCACTTTTTCTATCTTCATTTTCCACTTCATTATCATTTCATCTTCATTTTCGTTTTCATATTGACATTTTCAGATACCCTTTGTTTCATTTCCACTTTTTTCGTTTTTATATTTTTCTTAGGGATGGCATTTTTCTTTCTTCTGAGCACTCGAGTCCTATCTATACCATTTGATGGGAGTTTCTCTTTTCCTTTGTTTTTCTTTCTTTTCTTTCTTTTTTCTGTTTTGCGCGCGACAAAAATTATTTACTCTCTTGTTCCCTTGAATTGACATGCATTTATGAATGGAGGATCATCTGTCTTACTTCTGGTTACCTTCTTGCTCTTCTGCTTTCTCTTTTTCAGTCATTGAAATGAAGGATGGAAGGAAAGAATGGATAGGATCAAAAGCGTGTGCTATTAATTTAGATATGTATTTGTACCTTGGAGCTTCATGGGGTGTATATATATGGCAGTGGAGACAAGGGGGTTGGTTGTGTGGAGGATGTAAGATGGTTGGTGGATTCATGAATTGGATATCGAGGAGGGAAAAGGATTAGCTGGGATAGGAAGAAAGATATATTCTTACAAATTATTGCCATCTTTCTCCTGTGTTTTGATACTTATCGCTCTTTCTCCGCGAGACCTTCCGAGCCGCTGGTATGTATCGACCTTTATATTGTTGACTCGACGTGGGTGTGAATGGTAAAAAGTACCCCGACCATATCCTCTCTTCTCTGGACCTTGTCTTCATAGTATAACCACCTCAACTCTATACATCTTATTTGTCAAGTTGATGTTGTTTACTAATAGCCAGGTACGACACGACTAGACAACACACAAACTCCAGCTGGCGCAGCCACACACCACACCAATGAAATCCCGATTCATGACGTTGGTGGGGTGTTCTTGGGATTTCCGGAGGTCGTTCTACAGTCCACTGATACGGGAAGGGGGAATGACGTAGGTACTTGAATATTTGTATTTGGATGTTTGGTTTCCCGGGGGAGAGTTGATGGTGTGAGCTGATGATGTGAGGTGATAGTACTGAGGAGGTACGAGTAAGATAATGAGTATGGTTGTTATTGTACTTTGATGGTGAAGACTGGTTGTAGAGTGCTGAAGGAGTAGAGAAGGGTATCTGTACCTGGAATTCCTGCTTCTGGGTTGTACCAGGTTGACCTACAAGTAGTATTGGGCTATCCTGTCCTATCATGTTTGCAACCTCGATCCCTCTCCATGGATATCCTAGATAGGATTGATTTTGATCAATCTGGCTTCCGGGTAGGTCATGGAGGCCCGTCCAGGATACTCGTATCAACTGTGGCATCAAGGGTTTTCTGAGCGTGGCTGAAATACCACGGCAGGGAGTTTGCTTGTCCATCTCGATGTGAAGGGTCTGTGGAAGGTTGATGGCTTGTGATACAGAGCGCTCTGATTGGCTGAGCAACTTATGGTTCCCGTTTCTGGCTTAGCGTAGGAACGACCAAAAAAGCAGACTATTCTATGACGTCGGTTCGCGGAGCACAGCTCATCAACAAACCTCTCCCCCTCAGCTCTTCCGACAACACAACACACCCCCAACTCATCTCTACAACGACGTCGAGATATCTACGGATCCCTTGAATAATACCACGATCGCGAACGAGGACCAAGAAAGGATTCTATACCGTTGAAGCTACAGATACCAACCATGCATCGCACGTATTCTATGCGACAGTCGCGGGCTCCTACTGTTTGTTGCCCCCCTCTGCGCGGATGAGACGAGATGGTATCGCATGCTGACTTGAACTCGTAGGCCTCGCAACTTCAGAATCCGCCTCCGCCGGCATCTAGCACGAAATCGGGAAGACTCTTTGGTAAAGGCGGGATTGGTTAGTGCTTGTTTCATACGATGTGTCGATTTAGGATGTTTTCGCCTCCAGCAAACAGATTTTCATAGACAGATATCACGCCAAGTGGCTTTAGGACCTTGGGTTTACAAAAACGATTGTGGATTTGCTTGCGGTCATGTTCTGCTTGTTTGCTATGTTTTGGGAGTTTGCGCACCGCCCGGCAATACCGGCTGCATACCAAACCTGCAGCCGCCGTGGAGATATATCTGGATCGTTTGGAGCTTTGATTTGTCCGTACGTTAACCTTTCTATGCAGGCCATGCTCTTCGCAAAAATGCTGCCGGTCAATTTGGTCCTGATCTCGCAAAGAAGCTTACCCAGCTTGTGAAGATGGAGAAGAATGTCATGCGCAGTATGGAATTAGTCGGACGAGAGCGTATGGAAGTTGCTGTGAGTTGTTTAGTTTGCTATGCATGATCAAAAGCTGACAGCCTCAAGCAACAACTCTCAATATGGGGTGAGGCATGCGATGATGATGTTTCCGATGTCACAGATAAACTTGGTGTCTTGCTTTACGAGATTGGTGAGCTCGAGGATCAGTATGTTGATCGTTACGATCAATATCGTGTTACTATCAAGAGCATTCGAAATATCGAAGCTTCAGTTCAACCCAGCAGAGACCGTGAGTTTAACCTGCTCGTTCGGGAGAAAATAGATTAATCTTCGATATAGGCAAGGCAAAAATCACCGACCAGATCGCCCAACTCAAATACAAAGAACCCAACTCCCCCAAGATTGTCGTCCTCGAGCAAGAGCTTGTCCGTGCAGAGGCCGAGTCCCTCGTGGCTGAGGCTCAGCTCTCAAACATCACACGTGAAAAGCTAAAGGCAGCCTACACCTACCAATTCGACGCTCTTCGCGAGCACTGCGAAAAGCTCGCCATCATCGCCGGCTACGGAAAACATTTACTCGAATTGGTGGATGATACCCCCGTCACACCGGGCGAGACCCGGGCCGCATACGACGGATACGAGGCCTCTAAAGCTATCATCCAGGACTGCGAGGATGCGCTCACAAATTGGGTTACCGCCAACGCGGCGGTTTCATCCAAACTTTCGGTCCGTGCGCGAACGCTCTCGCAACGTCGACGCGCGCAGAGGAATGGCGAGGGCCATGATTTGTCCGGTCAGGATCAGCCGTTGAATGATCGCGAGAGTGGCCTTTGGGTCCCGGCTAGTGCGCATAAGGGCGATGAGTATGAGGATGAGTTAGAAGATGAGGAGGAGGAGGTTGGTGCTAGTAGTATCAATGAGAGCACTGTTAACGGGGAGACGAGGGGTCGTCAGGAGACTCTTGCTGCTTGAAGTTGCGGCGCTTGAAGTTATGGCGCTTGAACCTGTGGATGGGATGATGGGGGAGTGATGGGGGAGTGATGGGGGAGATTGTACTGTACTGATAGGCGGACTTTGGGGATGGATAAGTGGTGGGGGTTGTAATGAACAGACACAGACTCAGAAGAGTAAGATGGATTCGGTCGTTTTTTTTCATAGGGGGTGTTTTGGGGTTAGGGGTGGAATGGACTGAATGGATGGATGGGAAGGTGGGAAGGAGTTGTAAACGTCTTTTTTAGGGGGATATTACGGGGTTCTTAGCTTTTTATTTTATTTTATACTTTTGTCTTGTTTTATCGATGGTTTTTTTTTCTCTCTTTAAGTGTCGTTTGTTTGTGATTCGTGAGTGCGAGTGTAGGGGGAAGGGGAGTGTTTCTTAGGTTGGTAGGTAGTAAGTGAGTGAGGTAGTGAGGTAGTGAGTAATATATTGTATGAATGAAGGAATGGATAGGGGTTTTACCTTGCTTATGTATGGAATTTTTATTTTAAAAAGATTTGAAGAGGGGTAGTGATTATAGTAGGTGTATGTTTAGGGTAAGTGAGTATCTTTTAAAGAGAGAGGACCGAGAGTTTGCGGATCTTAAGGTACTAGGTACGAGTAGAGTAGATATTACGAAGGGGGTAATAGGAAGTAAGTATAGAGTAATATAGTTGGTTTAGGTTAGGGAGATAGAGTAGGATGGATGATATGAGATAAAAAGGTTGGGAGTAGTATATGTTAGGGAAGGATAGGTAAGTATAAGTAGGTAGTAGTTAGTTAAGTATAGATAGGATTATAAAAGGAAGTGTAGAAATTAGTATAGGATATAGAAATACTATTATAGTACGAGAATCGAGACACTTATACTACTACTATATCTCGGTTCCTAACTTCCCTATATATATCTAGATCTAGATCTAGTAAGATTTACTCTAGAGCCTTCTACTAGGTTAGGGTCGGTCGTTATATAATGGGTTCTTTTTATAGCTAGGTACTTAGCAAATCTCTGTATTTTAGCTAAGAGAAGCTAGCGTATATTATACTTTTATACTTTAATTATCTTATAATAGGTGTTTAGTCTTTAGGGCGTACTAGGATTTTAGGGGGTATTAGGAATAGAAGGGATAGAAGGGTTAGGGGGTTATAGGGGAGGTAAGGAGAAGGGGGGAGAGGAGAGAGAGAAGTATTTTGTAAATTAGGTTCTATAGGGTAAGCAAGGGTTAGTAGGAAAGGGTAGGAGTAGGAGAGTAAAAGAAAGGGGGAAGATGGGAGGGGAGTAAAAGAAAGAGGGGAGAGGAGAGGGGAGGGAAGATTAATTCCTTGCTTAATAAGTTCTTATACTACTAACGTTGGTACTTCTTCACTTCTTCACTTCGTTATATCTTACTCTATCACATTTCACTTCTTTATCTTACTACTTAAGTATATCTCACTTCTTCATTCCTTTTACTCTATCACATTTCACTTCTTAATCTTATCACTTTACTATATCTCACTTCTTCATTGCTTCCTTCGCTATATTCCTAATTCCTTACTTCCCTACTTTATTACTTCCCTATATCTCACTTCCTTACATCTTACTTCCCTACATCTTACTTTCCCATATCTCACTTCCCTACATCCCACTTAACTACACCCTACTCCGCTACATCTCACCTCTTCACCTCTTCACTTTACCTTTCCTACTTCTATTTTTACTTTTTTATATATTAACTACCTTTACTCCTCTACTTCTCTACTTCTTTACCTTATACGGCATCCTAAATCTACTACTAAACTAGATAAGTAAATTATAAATTATAAATCGTAAAAGTTAATTTATATATATAGGAGAAAGAGCTAGAAAACAGAGTTATTAGTCTATTAATTTTATAGTATTCTATATAATATAGGTTCTCTACTATAACTTTCTTACGCCCTTTTTTCTTAACCTTATTTTTAGTTCCTTATAAGTTACTTATCGCGCACGTGCTATACCCCTACATTCTTCCACCCCCCGCTCCCCCGGAGAAACCCCCCTCGGGAACTGTGACGACACGTACGATATGTTGCCCGTGGGCGTCCAAGGTGTAGGTTATGGAATCGTAGAACTGTCTATTCAAAGATTCTAAGCTGAGGAGAAGAGGAGAGCTCGAGAGAGCTCGAGTTTAAGTA
>UNPT01000338.1:0-59517 GCA_900536445.1 Hymenoscyphus occultus | reverse complement strand
CTATTAGACTTAGGTGGTTATCGACTGCTTCTGTAGTCCCGCCGAAGAATAATTGACCGATCTTGTTCCTCTCTAGTACTTTAGAAGAACCAGAGACGAATTGGGCCTGGATATTCGGGAGGGGGGGGGAGACTCGAGAGAACATGTCCTCGAAAGGAAATTAGTGCTTTAGTCTAAAGCAGAAGTAACTAGATCGTTTAAAACAAAAAATCTAGTTCGAGAAAAAAGATGAGTAAAGGAGTGTAGTTTACTAATTGTTTTGAAGATTACAAATAGACATTTGACTGCTTCTTTAGCAAACTAGCCTTAGAGAAACTTGTGTATATTTTTCTTTTTTGTCGTGTGCGAATATCTTTATGAATGCCAAATGCATGTATTACGCAGCGTAAAGACCTGTTTGGTCATGTGACTCCGTGCCGTGTCTCAGGGACGCTCAAGAGTGGTAATAATGAACTAGTAGAACCAACCCCGTAGGTGTGAGGGAATACTAATCTACGATTATTCTCTCTGATTGATTTCATATCCATTATGACGAGGGCATCTCCGACAGCCCCAGTGCTGATTATAGGCGCTGGTATCTCAGGGCTTGCGCTCGCTCAAGGGCTCCGTCTCAATTCCATTCCGTTTCGCCTTTTTGAACGACATCCTCGATCGCATGGCTCCCAAGGCCATCGCCTTCGTATCTCTCCCGAGACAGTTACTGCACTAGACTCCATCCTTCTCCCCCAATCAAAATCTCTATTCTATCAGACTGGCGCAGAGAAAGGAGCTTTCCAGCCCCGATATGTCGCTGCAAAGGAATTTGTATTCCCTTCGCCAACACCCGCCTCACATTCCCAAGGTATCCCCATCGATCGGACATGGTTGCGGAATCTGATGATGCTCGGAGTCGACGATGCAATCGAATTTGAGAAGGAGCTTACTTCATATGAAGTGATAGAAAACGATAAAGTATGCGTCTCCTTCGACGACGGCTCTTGGGCGACCGGATGTTTTCTTGTAGCTGCGGACGGAGTAAGAAGCCGTGTTCGCCGCCAACTCCAACCCCATCGTCGACTCCTCGATCTAGAGAGATGGGTGATTTGGGGCAGGACATTGCTGACGGAAAGTCTCCGAGCTCGTTTGAGGGACGATCAACTTACTTGGTTTATGGCCATTGATAAAGAAGCCAACGTGCAGGTCGTTCTTGAACCAATGGTGTGGAAGAAAAGTGTCACGGAGGCCTCGGAATATCGTCTTCCTGATTGCCACGACTACATATACTGGGCTCTGTGTACCGAAACAGCGCCTGGTGGGTTACTCCTGCCAAAATCGGCTCGAGAAAGAAAGGAATTCCTACTCAACATTACAAAACATTGGCACCCTGATCTGCAATTGATCTTCAATATGGCATCACACGATCTTTCGACATGTGTCACAGTCTTGTCTAGTAAACCGGATATCGAAATACAGTCGTCTAGCCATCGGGGCAAAGTCACTCTACTCGGTGACTCAGCACATGTCATGAGGTATGTTTTCTTGAAGTTTGTCTCCTAATTTGATTTATTTGAGGAGTGAGATTCCTCTGCAAACTTAGAAGGATTTTCTTTATCTTGTTCTATTCGCATTATCCCCATAGAACAAGTCGGAAAGTCTATACTGACACTCTAGCCATAGCCCGATGGGCGGATCTGGTGGCAATGCCGCAATTCTCAACGCGGTGGATTTGGCACAGACAATCAATAGGTATGGAATTTCGCAAAAGGCTATGGAAGGGTTTGAGGAGAGGATGTCACAGCGAGCAAAAGAAAAGATCGAGCATTCATTTGAGGGAGGTAAGAAGTTTTGGAAAGGAGGAGAATGGTTCCAGTATCAGGAGAGTGAAGTTTGAGAAAATTCTAATTGCTTTTTCTACTGCTTGATTTCATGATGTCAATGTGTGGCCGGACTTTTGTTTTCTTTTCAAGTAATTATACCGCATCAAGTCCTCGTGGCTCCCGTGCGCTTCCCCCTTTCCCAAGGCTTTCCAGCTCTACGTCTTCCACGCCACTCCTTCCCGACATCGAGCCTTTACCAGACAATGATCCACTCCAGAACGCCCCTTTGGATGGACCTGTTTCTCCTGTAAGATCGGAAGCCCCAGGACCGGCTGGTCCGGAAGGTTCGACCGTGTTGTATGGGCTCCGATTCGAGTGTGTTGGACTACTATGTCGAGATGCAGAGCGCAGTGTCAGTACTGCTGCAGCATGTTGGATCATTGACAAAGAGACGTCGAATCCACGGCGAATTACTCGTGGCAAGACATGGATAGCTCGGAATGATAAGGAGGGTAGGTTGCAAGCAATGAGCCCCACCCCAATCTCAATTGCGGGCCAATTTGAGAAAAGGAGTGATGAACCTTGATTTGGTTAACATTGATACGATGAGAAAGAAGTAGCAAGAAACTTAGTACCTTGGAAGAAGTTTGCGGCACCGCCACTTGCTACCAATGAGGGATTGGTAAGATAAACGAGCTGTATTATGGTGTTGTTTAGACCAGCGACAAAGGCACTTAGCCTATTAGTATTGAACTGAGACCAAGCGGAGGAAAACCTACAAGCCACCAAGCAAGAATATCACACAGAGAGCGATCTTTCTCTTAAGATCTAAGTGCAGTCTCCAAACCTGTTTCGTTCACCGTCTAATCAGTTATGTCCTTTCTCTAATATAGAAAAAATTCACTTACGAATGGCATTGGCAGGATAAGCAAAAAGAAATCAATAAAGCTATCCAAAGCGAACACTCCCATCTGAATCTGGAAGCCCCAGAGGGGACACACCAACCATCCTCCTTCAAAATCTTCCTTGAAGTGCGTACCGCAGTAGAGCAGCCAAGAAAGAACAGCGTATACAAACCAAACTAATGAAAGTCCGATCAGAGACCAACTGCTAATATTAAACCATTTTCCCAGGAATATACGGCGGTAAAAGAACAGAACAGTCAATTTGATAAGCGTGTTTCCTCCCATCCAAAATATAACTAGTGCACCTGTCACCTAAAATGTATCAGTATTTGTGTGGCTGCAAACTCGTGAGCAGATACATACTTGGGCTAAGAGTTGTTGTTGCTCTGTCACGTTGCTTGGACCACTTAATGGTTCATCAACAAAAGCATTCTTAAAGACCCCTTTAAAAAGATTTTTCTTCAATCAGCAATGCGAAAAAGATTATACCTGAACTACAAAGACAGAAATACCTGTTACGAGCGAAGCACAACATCCCGTCAAACAGAACTGGAGAAAATATCAGTTTTTATATTCCTACTCTACTACAAGATTTGTTCAACCTACCCAGGCACCTAAACAGAGCCAATCATCAATGTAGATTTTAGCATTCTGATGATATCTCGTCAGGAACCGCAATAGTACAAGCAGCCCACAAATGATAGGAAAGCAGAATCCGATGGCAAGGGCACTCCCCGTTGTCGCAATTCCCGACATTGTGAATCAATTGTGACAGCTGTGTCTTTCTTCGGTGTCCACTTAGGCTATTGAAGAGGGCAACAATGAAGCTTATTGAAAGCGAGAAAGAAGTAGTTCCGTCCGGCATTTAGGGGTTGATGATCTGGTCTAGTACAGTAAACGAAATGTGTGTAGTAGATCCTTTCCTGTATGATAAAGAAGCACATGGGCGGTATGGCGGAAGGCTCTTTGCCGTGATGTTCGTTGGGGGCGTAGAATACCTTACCTGCATAATATGCAGCAAGTTGCTGAAGGTCTCAAGGTATTTTATTTGTTTCGTTGGCCGAATTGGTAGGTAACACACGTTGGGGTACTGCGCAACCAGGTGAGTAAATAGGAAGGTTACACAGAGATCCAGTATCTCAAGACGACGTTGTTAAGGGGCGCCTGTCAGTAATTTGCTTTACCTGCCTACCAACCTAGTCTTGAGTAAGCGATGAGCAAGAAAATCCACTGATTAGACACCGATACTCCTTCCGCTTGATTTTTGAGGCTTTTAAATCCATCACCCCTGCTTCTGCAGCTTGTACAGTAGCTGGCGGAAGCTTACACCCGGACTCGTCGAATCGCACATTTGGTTCATGATCAGCATAGCGGCAAAGAGTTATCTTAAAGTAATGATTGGGCTTTCACGCCAGGTTGGAAAAGGCTTCTCTCGCGCAAGCGAAGATTGGGTATGTTTTCAAACTTGGACGACGAGTGGCACACCGTTTGTAAGCAACCCGCAATACACCTACACGCCTGTTCTTTCTGGTTGGAAGGAAAGATCTCTGGAATTTTATTTTCGTAAATCATCACCAATAGACAGTTCTGCTGAAGTGATCATTGTCGGGCAGCTACACTTTTCCCTCTGTATTTACTCTGGATTTACTCTGGATTTCAATAATATACGAGACGTCCGAGTACAATTCCTTATTTCAGATGATGGATATTGATATTGTGCCAATTATTTCAAAATCGGGGTTTTACTGATTTACATAAATACCGTAACGTCTCACGGATTCCAATCTAGTGAAATCGCATTTTCAGGCTGCTTCCACTGAAATCCTTCTGGCATAACTACCTTTCGGTCTTCCAACCAGTTCTGTAATGAATCCCAATCTACACATTTATGATGCGTATTTGCGTTCGGTGTTGGATTCTGGTGATCTAATACCCAGTTGTATGGGATAATTCCCGTATCAAACTGGCACATCAGACTTTGTCGGATGTAATCCACGCAATGCTCGTAGTGCAACTCATACAGTTCTGGTACTCGTTGTTTCTTCTCCTGAGTTTTCGGGAAATAGGACATATGATGGTCCTGCCAGATGTAGTGGAGACAGTGTACTTGATGAGAGCCAATGGTAGCTGCGATGTAGCCTCCTCCAGCATCCTGGGGAAATTGTGCAGACCAATCTGGGTGTTGAATTTTCTCAATGTCTTCTTTGGAAACACTGATCATGCCGACTGTGGAGAGTCAGCTCATGGCCTGTGGAGGTTGATATCGATATAGAATACATACACTTCATTATATCGTACCATGCTTCTTCGACTTCTGGTGTCGGGGGACCTTTGTATGGACTTTTGTACCAGAGCGATCCATTGAACTGCTGATGAACATATGAATGAGGAGCAACTGCTTCGTTGACTGGAGCTATATCATGATAATTACGTCAATATTCGAGCCTCAAACTCGCAACGAAACAGATAAAGGATTTCCCACAATAGTAATTGAACATATCCCAACATTTTTGTCTACTAATCTCCGATGTTTGCAGCAATCCCATCGATAAAGCTAGGATTATAACTCCATTGAAAGCATGGATTGCCCAATGTAACCACTTAAGGACGGCTCTCCGTGGTTTTGTTGCCAATTTCTCGTTCTCGAGTAGTGGGTAATTTGACTCCTCGCTCTTCAACGGTCTGTAGGAAGATGGTTGAAACATAACCGCGACCAAAACTATGGGCGTCAACAAATTCAGTAGATGTCTCAAGGCTGGTTGAACCAACAACAGCTTTGTCAGGAGAGAAGTGAGATTCAAGCCCCCCAGCCTCTAGCTATGACTGAGAAAGGAGGGATGTACTTTCTTAGAAAATTCTTGCTGTATTACAACTGCCGAAAGATTTCACATAAGGCTGGATGTTGGGTGGTACTAGGATTCATGCATTGCAACGAAAGAGGAATGTATCTATCTACAACATTTCATGCGCTCGTCGTCACGCGATACTGATCGCTGCCTATGTGCCACTTCAAGCTGAGAAACATGGTTTGCCAATCTACGACAGTGTCATTGATTGCCTCTTTTCTTCTTCTTCTGCAAATCCAATACGCGACCGATTCGCACGCATAATTATTAATTTATTTTAAAACTTGATTGAAGACTTGATTAGCCCAAGGGCTAGCGACAGAACTGTGAAGATCATGATGAGGCGAGACATAGACAAATACAATTTGGACCAACATATGTATGATGGTAGTAATTCAACTCTAGGCGAGCCTGGCTCTACGGGGACGCAAAAAACGTCTGTTTCAACCCTGTACTATGTACTGTAAAACACAGATCATGCACGTCAAAGAGCCCTAGAAGAATACCCGCAAACATAAAATTGAGTCTTTGGATATTTTAAAGTAGTCCTTAGACAATTATATTTGTCTCGTCTCACGTTTATACTCTTACCGTACAACGTACGAGGTGCCATAAGAGGGCCTTTTCTAGAAGAGAAAATACGGTCGTTTCCGCATTTCCGCAGAGCCTGGATTGCGTCGCTGGTAAGCCCAGGAAGAATGCTGTAGCTTGTCTGTGCAGTCCAGGGGCTACTGTACCTATTTCGCAATGAATGTAGATAAAGGTTCGCATTACGGTGTGACTGATAATTATATCATGGCTTCCTTGCCCGTTGGATTGGTCAAAGAGGACGATCGGTAGTGTCGTATTTGTGGATATGCACGCTTACAGTACTGTACTATTGCGTAGTAATGTACGACATCTGTGCTTCTTCACGAAAAGCGGGGGTACATTCCTACAAGGAATATGGTAGAAACAAACATCTGCAAGTCCAGAAATAAATTCAGCAGATGCTCTGGGGGCACCGCCGAGATCTTCTTCAGTCTTGATTGGATTTTAAAGAAAAGTGATGCTCTGATTAGGAAGTTGATTCGGCACCTTGTTGCTTCACCGGTTCCGAATGCAGTAATATCAAAGATTCTCATCGAGATGGCATGCATTTTATTTGATTATAAGGGTACCATGTTATTGCAATGCGACTCTGCCTAGCGGTACTACCGCTGTAAAGCATATTCAATTTGGCCAGCAAACCACTTATCGGCAGTCGAAAATAAAATACCAAACTCATTGGTTATATAAACATTGTAGTATCCCAAATGTTTTCAGCTTGTGAAAAGGAGACGTATTTACAACCCTGCAAGTACAAGAAACCTATTGTCCGACCTTTTACTCCAATAAGTCTTCCTTACACTATCCAACCACAATGCTTGCTCGCATCTTCTTCCTTGGGCTCTGGGCTATTGTTACTGTGGCTATTCCAGTTGCCAAGCCTGCTAGTAAGTACCAAATTAGGTTGAGAGTTGAAGTGGAAATGGTGCTAATAAAGTAAGATTTCGAAACCGATCCAATGCTTCAAGTTGGCGAGGTTGAAAGCAGTTCATATGCCGAGAAGAGAGCCAACTTTGAGACTGACCCTATGCTCCAAGTTGGCGAGGTGGAAAACAGCTCATATGCACAGAGACTTTAGTCAGTTTCACCTATATTATCTGTGGAAGATAAAGACTGATATCAGAAGATTGCATGGAGAAGAAATACAGTGTTCTCATGAGACCAAGTAGCTTGAATTTTGAGTACCGCGAAGGGGAGAGAGTTTACCCCGTCTCATAGCGTGCTATTGGAAATGAAATTCATTCAAAAAAAAACTCGGTGTCCAATTTCTTTCCCGTATAGCCTTTTTGAAATTCCAGAACAGACACTCCCTTTGTAACACTCGTCTTCTATGTAAAACAGTATATATTATCCCCTCCATTACGTGGGTCCCCTTAAAATATTCATTAAAACCCTTTAAGGTGAACATTGCAGACCCTATTAATAAACTTCCCTCGGCGTTATATATCGTTTCTGTATAAATCAAGGAAAGCTTGTAATAGAAAGAGGATAAAGACCAAACAATAGATACCACGTTAAAATACATATTCATACAAAGAAAACTTCATAGATTGTCCTATAAAAAACACGCCTCTGAATTGGGACCCCATAAAACCCCCGCCTGTGCCTCGACAGGCGTCCAGACACAGA
Source organism: Hymenoscyphus occultus (assembly GCA_900536445.1). Classification (NCBI taxonomy): domain Eukaryota; kingdom Fungi; phylum Ascomycota; class Leotiomycetes; order Helotiales; family Helotiaceae; genus Hymenoscyphus; species Hymenoscyphus occultus. The sequence goes on along the minus strand of UNPT01000338.1, from coordinate 51,753 downwards.
TACGAGTTGCTAGGTGAATCAATCAAGGGGGTCATTTTCTCAGTCTCCATTACATAATTACCAATCGTTCCACTGCATGATTTTGCGATTCCTCAATACAGGTCCCTCTCCTCTTTAGGCAGTCGATTCGGTCGTCCTGTTGCTCATCTCAGCCTGACAAGGCAACTGCAGTCTAAGTAGTGCACATGCATAGATTATAAGTCCAGGGCCTTGTGAAAGGTAAGTGTTGAAAGACATAAAAGAGGATATGTGAGTGGCGTGTGACGATGTCAAAAGCAAGTCAGCCCCCTAATATGAAAACCTTAGCAGCTCATTTGAAAACTTCACTTTCCAAGATGGAAAGTGCGACGGTTACACCGCTATGTGACTCCTTCCAGAACTCAGAAGAAAATAAATCATTTCAAACAAAGGCACCAAGAAGATATGGCATCTTTCCACCTATACCAACAAGCGACCCAGGCCCGCCCCCAGACGGAGGTTCCATAGCATGGCTCCAGGTTCTGGCGGGTCATTTAATGTGCTTTATAACTTGGGGCCTTATCACAAGCTTCGGAATCTTCCAAACCTATTATGAAGAGACACTTCATACAAGCCATTCAACAGTATCCTGGATTGGGACGATACAAATCTTCACACTACTACTCGTCGGAACTATCTCTGGTCGAGCAAGCGACGCTGGATTCGTGCATGAAGCAGTTTTGGCTGGAACTTTGCTGATTGTAGTGGGTCTTTTCATGGCGAGTTTGTCGACGAAATACTTTCAAGTTTTCCTGTCTCAGGGAATATGCATTGGCTTGGGAATGGGAATTCTTTACATGCCGGGACTCTCAGTACCATCTTCATACTTCAAAGAAAAAAAGTCGTTGGCAGTTGCCATCATCGCTTCTGGGGCAGGATCTGGGGGTTTAGTTTACCCTATTATGATACAGCATCTTCTTCCTGAAATTGGTGTGTATTTTCCCGCGATCTCATATCAGATGTTTTACTAACAAGCAAAGGGTTTGAATGGACAATCAGATCTATGGCATTCGTCACACTTCTCATTGCCATCGTAATAAATCTCCTTCTTCGAGTCCGAATTCCTCCCCGAACATCAGGTCCACTTGTAGACTGGAAAGCATTCACCGAAATCCCTTATATATTCTTTGTACTTGGGTTCTTTCTCATTTACTGGGCCGTCTACTTCGCTTTTTACTACGTCTGTTCACTCCCACATCATGATAGTATACCTGTTGACATAGTAGCAGGTGGACCTTTACGGTTATGAGTTCGCCAATTTCAGTTCCCTGGACTCAATAAATATTCTTCTCATAGCGAACGGGATAGGCATTCCCGGTCGTATCATACCTGGCTTTATCGCGGCCCGATGGCTCGGTCCACTTAACACAGCCATTCCCACCGCAACTGCTGTCGCTATAGTCTTATACTGCTGGACTGGAGTAGGCAATTCACATAGCGGGCTGTATGTATATGCTGCTTTTTATGGCCTGGTTGCTTCGTCAATTCAGTCGCTATTCGCGGTCTCATTGGCTGCTTTGACTACAGATTTAAGTAACCTTGGGACTCGTATGGGAATGGTGTTTAGTGTTGTGGCGTTTGCTAGTCTAACTGGCAGTCCAATTGCGGGTGCGCTAATTGACAGGAGTGAAGGAGAGTACTTAGGGGCACAGATCTGGGCAGGAACGAGTATGCTTTTGGGGGCGGTGGCTTTAATAGTGGCCAGAGTAGCTCAGACAGGATGGAAGCTTATGGAGAAGACCTGATAATGTTCTCAGTTTAGTTTGATTTGCTACATTTATAATACACTCAAAGTGCGAAACTAGCACTACTTTGCTTTAGGGAATATCCACTATACTCGAGTAGAGCTGCTCTGTCTGAGATCGCAAGTTGGAGTGCCAACAGAAAGATACAACAACAGACATTCTATGTTCGTCTCACAGGCCCTTTGCTCGGCGTACCCCGCGTACCCCGCTTACAACCACGCCCAGATGCCACTGCTTAGGTTCTATCTTTACTATTCATCTTTCCAGATCGTTTGCGCATGATTCCGCAAATCCAAGTCCAAGTCCAGCTCCAATCCTTACACCAACATTGAAACGAACAATCGGGTCCCGCTTATGGTACCAAAGGTAGAGGTGCTTCCATAGGTCCATCTTTAGAATTTGCAACAAGCTATTTGGTTGCTTTCCAGAGGCGGATAAATAATATGTGTCGGAGCCAAGCCAGGCATTCTGGAGCCAAGTTCTGGGTCTCGAAAAACGTAGGGATGAGATTCTGCTCCAGAGTATCGCTCTATATAGATTGTTAGTTGATTTCCCATGAATTCTTGACAGAAAGGAATCTTACCCTGCAGATTCGCGTGACATTATTTTGTAGTGAAAGAAGTCTCGGAATACCTTGATGAGAGTCAGATATGTCGCTATTCTGGCGCGCAGCATGAGAGCGTAAGCACGAGCTTTGATAAAGGCGAGGAACAACCTATAGACCCGCATTGCTGTATGTCTGAGGAGGTGTGGAATTCCATTTCGATAAATTTTCAAAGTCGCCCGTTGGATATTACGAAGCGTTGGAACGATCAACATAGGTCCGCAGAGAGATTCGCCGAAGAGAAGAAATAGAGGTAGACAAAGGAACATTATCGAGGATACGCAAAGCAGCATGGTAAGTAGCAGGCCAAAGGCTATCAATAGCAATGTTGACAATATAAATACTATTGATGCCATCACAGCTAACAATGTTGCGGGAAATACCAAGAGTATCAATATCGCTGCAAAACAAACAATAGCTAGCAGACCAAGAGTCCACACAAGGGCGGAAACGCGTTGTAAAACTGATTTTTACTTTGCCGTGACACCATATTCCCCATTATTGACATCTGTATATGGCTCAACTTGTAAGTATTCATGTCCTTTGGGTTTCGTCTTTCGTGGATTTTGCGTGAGCTGTCTATTGCTCTCGGATGTTGTGTGCATTTCTATCGTCGATTATTGGTGAATTGAAATCAAACTATATTTTTGTTGACATACCTGTACCCGTGTTTTGTAATCCTACTCCTACTTTTCCCTTTGGACATGACATTTTGGTACACTTACAGGGGTATGCTAAAGTCTGCCTGGACTTGGAGTTGCTAAGTCGCATGGTGTCTTGAATATGAAGCATCAAGTTTTTGTTGAAGATGTTGAGGCTTCAGGCATGGTCTTCTATTATAAATGCATGATGCTTCCCATGTTTGGTTCAGTGAATACCAATTACGATAGACAGTATCATACCACGTGCTTTAACCAGATTCACTAGTTTCATTGATTTCTTTTTTCCAAGGGTTTCTCATAATTACACATCAGCAGTGAATGAATCATTGTATTTATTAGTAAGCTGGTTGGGCGAAATCTGGACACGCATATAAAACCCTATTGTGCTAGAATTCCTAGAACAATTGACTTAATTGTCCTAAATTGCTTAGGCTAATAGATACATATTAATTTCAATTATCCTAAATCGCTCAAAGAATAATTCTAATTGTACGAGACTTTTAGAATAATATCTTTTTCTAACCTAGGTGTGTACAGAGTTTCGCTCAACTGTATTACAGTAACCAGCAGCATGATCCTTTGAGATGCGCAGGATAAATCACTTTAGAAGGAAAGAGCGAGAAAAAATCACGCTTGAATCTTTTGAGTCTTTGCGTTTCATTCTCAGATAACCGTAGCCAATTATTACAGGGGATTAATCGTCCATCTTTTACTGTGATTCTTTCTTTTTGTACAGAATGTTTACTATTATCGCCAAGACGGGAATGTAAAGTATTACGGACCACTGAAGTGTACTTTGTATTATCGCTGCTTGCACAAAGTCGTACTAGTCATGATTTCTATTGGAGGCCATGGTTTAACATGGACGCCGTCCATCTTTATTTAGCGCACGTCGCACTACAGGAAGGAGGGTGGGTATTTTGGAGCTCCTTTTAAACCCTCTTTCTGTCCCAGCAAACTTTAACGCAACAATATCACATAGAAAATTTAGAAAGCTACTCATTCAGCATCATATTCATACCCAACAACCAGACATGCCACCAGCATCAGTTACCTTAGACAATACGCTCAAAAGCCTCTATGCATCAGATGGCAACTCTGATGAAATAGTGCTGGTGTATGCTCTACCAAGTGCGGACACACAATTGATAACTTCTATTCCGTTGACAACCCACTACGCTTACCAAGCTCCTCTTGCTTGGGCAGGAGACTTCGGAAGACTCGTGAGGATGAATCTTCAAGTTGTTCCGCAAATCTTTGGGTTCTTGGCAGGAAAAATGGACGTGGTTATGTTTGATCTTGAGAACGAGGGGTTTGACCATCGTGAAGATGCTGAGCATACATTCTCTCAGTTAATTCCAGCACAGCAACCACGAGTCCACTTCGTTGAGAGGCCAGAAGATATTGCTATACCACCGGGATCCAGCATTGCCATTGTTCAACCAATGGACTGCCTCACCCATCTCCCACACGTTGTTGATCCAGAGGTCCATTACGAGGTTCAATCAAAAAGAGGACTTGCGGTCTCAGGTATTCCGACTCCGTCTTCTGAAGTGATCGACACAATTCTACGCCCAGATCAAGTCAATGTTTCAAGCTTGGTGGAACCAGAAGTGGCGCGAATGACAAAACCTATCGTTACACGCTCTCCCCCATTCGTTATCAAGATGGCACAATCGTGTTCAGGTCAAGGTGTATGGGTAGTCCGCTCCGAGGCAGACAAGAAAAATGCACTAGATACGATCGCAAGAGCACTACCCAAGCTTATTCAACAAACGGTTGAGTCCAATCAGCATTTGAATCCAAGCAGCTTCATTTTGCAAGAAATGGTTCCAAGCGAGACCCGTGGCCTTTCACTTTTCATCACTAAAGCCGGTCGCCCTATGTTTCTTGGTTGTTGTCGGCAGTACATCGATGATACCGGACATTGGGCTGGAGGCTTCATGTCGTACGACGAACAGAAGGCCCTTGAGCTCGAATATGCAAGTATCGCTAAAGACATCGCCAGGCATTGTCACAAAGTGGGATATTATGGACCATTTGGTGTAGACGTGATGGATGATGGCAAGAATCAGAAATTGGTCATTGACCCCAATGCACGGGTTCAGGGTACCACACCATTGTGTTTTCTGAAGGATCATTTCACGTCCCGGAACATGAAGGAGTCTGTCATATTCTTCCCTCTTTTCTTGACCTGCACCCTAGATGAGTTTGAGAAGATATTCGCAAGCGAGTTTTCCGATGGGAGCTTGATTATCATTGGTTGGTCTCATTACAACCAGATCAGTGTAACATCGGTGATTTTGGGTGCCGAAACCCAGGAGAAACTGGGAGCGTTCATTGACAGACTGAACGTATACAAGGTTGAGGAGGAAGGTTAAGTGTTTGAAGTATGAGTCTCATTGAGAGAATTTGGGTTTCTACGCCTCCAGAATCTAGCTATAATTTAATCGGGTGCACAAATCTCACCCTCATTCCACCTCGTAGAAAAGAAATCAAGCCTAAATCCCATCTAAAACCCCCTGACCTTATCAACCCTATTTACGTACGCCTCCCCCTTACTCAACCTCTCCAGATTGGTCTCTAACACCCTCAATAGCCTAGCAGCATGCTTTGTACTCCGCCAACTAACATGCGGACTAATAAAAAGATTCTTTGCCTTCCACAACTTATGTCCCTTGGGTAACGGTTCCGGATCCGTGACATCCACAGCCGCCCCTCTAATCCACCCCTCCTCTAGCGCCTCAATAAAATCATCTGTCTTAATAATAGGGCCCCGTCCAATGTTGGAGACAAACGTTCTCTTCTTTTTGAGGATTTGAAACTGTTCTTTTGCAATGAGACCGGTAGTGGAGGGTGTGAGAGGCAATGATATGAGAAGGAGATCTATGTCTTGAGCTAAGAAATGGTTTAGTGATTTCGAGGTCGTTCCGTGGTACCATTTTGATGGGAGAAGACCATTTGGGTCACCTGTTCCGGGAACGACGTAGGAATCGTCGATTCTAGATTCTGGAGTGAGACGAGGTCGCATTGTGAAGACTATTATGTCCATTCCAAATGCTTTTGCGACGTTGGCACATTGACGGCCTATGGCTCCGTATCCGAGTACTCCACTTTGAGGATTTGTTAGATCGCGCACAACCATCATGGAAAGAAGTTAAGAGACGTACATTCTCAATCCCACGGAATCTTCAGGCGCAGGAATTTGAGTTGGTATCCACTCTTCCTCTCTCATAGCTTCCATGTATTTCGGTATTCGATGTTGAAAACTCAAAAATGTAGCAAAAACCCATTCCGCAATTTGAGGTCTGTAACAATCAGCTTTCCCTTCCTATCCAGCTGTTTTGTTCTTCACTCACGGATGCGTCCCATTGCTCGTACAAAATACAACGTCCTCTTTCTCATAAATTCCCTTACCAAAACAATGATTAGCACCCGAAGAAGTAAGTTGTACCAATTGCAACTTCGGCACCTCTTCCGGCTCAGGTATAATATCCCAAGTCAACAACGCGGTAGTATCTTTCCAAGTTCCTTCCGGTAAGACTTTGGTGGTATTGCAGTTGTGCCAAAGGATTTGTAGTCCTGGGTGTTTCGCTTGAAGGTGAGGGATGAAGGCTGGAGGTGAATCGTACCAAAGTAGGATTACCACTTTGTGACCTTCAAGCTTGGTATTCATTTTGTTGGTGATCGAGAAAATTCCCAAACCAGATTATGGAAATATATTAAACATGGAACACCATGAGTGTTTGCTTATCAAGTGAGGTGTAATGATGAGTCAGCAGTTACCTGTTCCCACGTACGAGTATCATGCCCCGCAAGAGTGGGAGGTGGGAATTTGATAGCTAGGAGAACACAATGGCGGCCCGCTATTTGAAAAGCTTGTTCGGATGTCAGAAGGCGTATCCGAAGGACGATCTACTAATCCATTTCAGTATACTATCAAAAATATATAAATCAATTGCCCAAAATATAGTGGTGAATACAAATCGAGTTTGCCAGAATATTGGACTTCTATAAAAATTGTAGATCAGAACTCAAGTTTCAGGGGGAAAGCATACAGCGATATCTTTATATAAATGGACAACTTCCTGGCTGTCAACTGAAGGGAATAATCAGCTTAACTTTACAAGTCATAATGTAGATAGTCCAAACAAACTATCGCACCGTTATTCCAGCTCACAATTCACTACAAGAAGCCGAACCTCTTCAGCCCGCCGACCCTGCCCTAAAGACGTTACATAATAAACTTGGCATCCGCTAGTCTTAGTCCCTAATGGACGAAGAAGGCGGGAGCCAAAGAAACACAAGCACGAGATTCGTGATTCAGTATAATGTACTATATTGGCAACGAGTGAAAGGTATCACGCGATTCAAAAGGCAAGTCATGTTCAGCGCGCAAACTTCTATCTTTTCTCGTTCCCAATTTTCTATCCTCCATCTTCTATAATCCTCAAGTCCAGATCAACATGGCTACCTATTCACCCTCGCATCCACATTACCTCCACGATGATATCGAATCGTCTGCTGAGCAATGCGTCAAGCAAGCAGCCGTCTTTTCATACAGCCAGATGAAAACGGACGGCCATTGGTGCCTCAGAGTCCGAAGTAGTATATCATTCACAGTACAATGGCTATGTATTCGACGAATCTTGAGTCCCTCCATATTGCCGGAAGAAGTATCAAAGTTTAGTCGCTTTCTTCTTTCACAACAAAATCCATATGATGGGTCTTGGGGATTGGCGCCAGCAGTGCACAAATGGCCTGGTGACGTCTCTACTTCAAGAGAAGCATATTTTGGACTGAAATTGCTGGGAACGCCCATAAATTCAGAACCAATGCTCAAAGCAAAATCTTTTATACGAGAATCCCGTGGTGTGAATGATATTGGGGTTTTTTCACAGTTGGTGCATGCCATTTTCGGCATTATTCCATGGAAGGTAATTGCACAAGTCCCAGCAGAGCTTATGCTTCTCCCCGCTGGTGTCTCGCCAGTCAACATATACTCATTCTCATACTGGGCTCGTATGTCAGCCGTGGTTATCATTTTATTGTGGTACCATCAACCTGTTTTTCCTCTGCGCCCATTCGGAAGTCGGGATGGAGATGGTCATGACGAGCCTCCGGGGGCCGCATTTCTCGACGAATTGTTTCTAAATCCATCTGACTAGAGGCTTTATAAGACCAATCCTTCTTTGTCCAGCCTTTGACGTGCTGGCGATTATGCGCTATTGAGCTGCATCGCGATTGATAAGATGGCTTCCCTAGTCGGGCCAGTCTTACGATGGTCGCCGTTACGATCATTTTCAATTTCACAATGCAAGCAATATGTCGTCAACCATTTAGACGCCGGGGGTTTCGGTTCCCTGACTGTATCGAACTTTCTAGGACTTCTGGGTTTATGCGCCGCCGGACCACCCCGTATTGCAGCATATCCAGAAGTCAATGGAGTGCGCCATATGGGAAGATGTTGATGGCTTAAGAATGCAAGTCACTGTTGGTCTAGTTTGGGACACAGCGCTTTTGACGCTCGGTTTACTAGAATCAAACCAGGCTGACAGCCGTACAAATACCTCAATTCAATGGATCAAAGATCATCAGGTCTTGAAAACGCAAGGTTATTACTATATCAGTAGTCAGACTGTTTCTCTTCCTGGTGGATGGTCGTTTCAGTATTCTATAAGTCACCGGCGTTAAATTAATATCCACTCAGAGATACAATCACTGAACTTTAGTACCGAATACCTTTTATCCCGATTGTGATATGAGCCGAATCATGCAAAAACCCGTCACTCTCTCCACTCACACTCTTCCCACCGGCACACGTATCGGCATACCAATTTACCATGTTCATACTTCACCCAGCACCGAGAAATGCTACGCAGTCATCAAGGCGCCGGCCCAGCTGCCGAGTTTGATGTTTTCCGTTTCAGCAAGCTCCGAGCGATGCCAGGAAATGAGAATAAATACCAGTACATTACCACGACTTCTGACTACCTAGCTTGGGTCTGGGCACGCACAGCTGTCCCGGGCGATTTTTCAGCAGCACATGTATCAAGGTACACTTTGTTGAGCTTTTGCGTTTCTTGGACTTTAGATTGGTGGGTGATGTTGAGCGCAAGGGTGGACCTGCTGTTGGACATATGTTGAATGATTTTACGCTTACGACCGATATTTCTGTTCCGCTTCAGATGAAGCGCTTGGAGGGAGCTCATTAGATTACACATCTTGGGAAAGAACAATTGAAATATAATCAAGCCGCCATTCTAGGTAAGTCGGAGTACGAAGATCCTAGATTACAGTAAGAAGTGCATATATATATTCGTAGCGAAAAAAGAAAGACCATATTTGACGTACTTTATCGCTTGGACTCTCGGTTATTTTCTTTGCAACAGATAGGGCAAAACTGTAGATTTTTAATTTCAGTTTAGAACAGAAAAGTTCCAAGATCCGCTCTTGGGATTAAGGGGACTCAAAGTGTTCAAACTGTCCAAGAGTCGTATTTTCGCCAATCGGGGCTTTTTCATGACAATCACGAGCGGGCCAAGTTTTGGGATACAGTAAGATACCTAGATACCTGGGTATTACTCTGAATACACTATCTAGAAAGTTATTATATTAAACTTCTAGTACAAATGAAACAATTGTAATTTTATACTAAAGTCAATCAAAATTAAGCAGTAACAATTATCCTACACTCTTTATATAACTATTTTAATTGTACGACGCTTTTAAAATAATTCTATTCTGAGAAGTGTGTACAGAGTAACGAAAACGTCTCTAACTGTAACCTCGTGGCGTTGATAATTATAAGATCAACCTAAGCAACCCTTTTATCCCCTCCGCCCTTCTTTCATCAGTAGATAATTATTTTGTTTTGGATTAGCTGGTGCTTCGACTCACTATCCATATTTGGGACTGGCCTATCTCAAGTCAAAGGTTGCGAGAGGGATGTTGCCAAATGTCACAGACCAGTTACAATACAGTAAGAACCAACAATTGTGTGTAATGTTACATGCAACATCAGAAAGCGCTGTCAATTCAGTCCTTGAAAGGCACAGCTCCAGTAGGTCCCACTTCTGGTCAATGTACGATCAGTGACGATTTCAGCTATAACTAAATCTGCACCTTATTTATCGGGTAATCTTTTCAAGGACTGCGAACATTGGTCGATCCAATCAAAGGTTTCCCAATAATCGGCTCGCATCTACACAGTATCAGCGCTAGGAATCAAAGTACCATATACGCATCAGCACACGACTTAATGGGAATATGACCTATCAATACGAAGTCGATGCAGGTATGAGTGAGAAAATACAGATTATGTGGTTGCATGGGGTAGTAGTAGTCTAAATTGGGAAACTTGCGACATCAACCTTACCTCAGCCCATCAATTACATCACGTTGGCGGGAGTCGCGCCTCGCGTATTTTCGCCTCATCATGCACACGCCCTCCTTCCCCCCACAATATCAGAACAATGAAGGTTGGTGGCTGACGGACAAGTTGTAAGTTACTACGTATGGTAAAACACGCTCCCTCTCGGAATTTGTACCTTTCTTCTTCGCCTTTCCCAACTCGAGAACGGGAGCTATCATTCAATTTCAACATGAACGACATAAATACTACAGAATCGGTGCATCTACCCTCGAAGAATAGCTCAGAGGAAGTCAGTATTGACAACCACCCTTCAGGAAGTCATGAGTCTAAAGGGAGTTCAGATGCGCCAAAAGAATTACCACCAGCTGCAATGGACCCTACACTCCCTCTCAACTGGTCAACACTCAAGAAGTTTTACAATATGGGAGTACCGTCACTGCTATGTTTTGTCATGTAAGGACCACCAGTCGTCCTTGAGATTCAAAGCTAATATATTTCTAGTTCCTTTGGAAGTTCCATATATACACCAGCTGTCCCCGATGTGATGAAAGATTTTCATGTATCCAATACCGTCGCCATCCTCCCGCTCACTACTTATGTTCTTGGAATGTCTTTTGGTCCAATGATCAGTGCACCTGTGCGTGTCACCTCTTCTCCCTTGCTAATTCTGCTAAGTAGTCCAGATCAGTGAAATGTTCGGCAGATTAGGCACTTACAAAGTCGTCCCTCCCATCTCGGCTATCTTCACCTTAGCAGCCGGATTTTCTCCAAATATAACAGCCTTGTATTTACTCCGCTTTTTTGCCGGCTTTTTTGGCGGAGCTTCGCTTCCCGTTAGTGCTGGAACTTCTGCAAATTTGTTTCATCCAAAAGATCGAGCTGTAGCCGGTACTTTCATGTTATATATCCCGTTCTTAGGTAAGTCTTCCATATGGTAGCCTGCTATACCACAAAGAAAAGCTAACATTGCTATTCCGGGCCCCGCTATCGGCCCAGTCGTTGGAGGATTTATTACACAGCACAATGGTTGGAAATGGTCCCAGTACACATTGGCAATCATCATAGCTGTAACATACTTTCCGGTATTCTTTCTGGAAGAAACATATCTCAAGGCCATCCTCTCAAGAAGAGCGAAGAAAGTCGAAGCCTCCTGCATCAAAGCTACTCCTTGGAGTGGTATTCATCACTCTCCTCCGCCCGACGAATATGCTCTTTACCGAACCTATCGTGTCGTTGCTCAGTATATATGTTGGTTTCAATTTTGCGGTTACCTTTACTTTCTTTGCTAGTGTTCCGTATGTTTTCGGTACTGTATACCACTTCGATCGTGGAACCACAGGACTTGTGTTTCTGGCAGTTGGACTTGGCTGCACTTTTGCAGTTCCCACCACAATTCTTTGTGATAGATTGTTCTATCAAAAACAATTACTGAAGTCTGAGCACGAAGGAAGTACCAACGTTGTTGCACCTGAACATCGATTGCCTGCTGCCATGATTGGTGCGTTTGGCTTACCGGTCGGATTATTCTGGTATGGCGTCCTTGGTCATAACTTCACACCCAACTACTCACATCTACAGGTTCGCATGGTCAGCTAGGGAAAATGTCCACTGGATTGTTCCAATTATCGGTATGGTGCCCTTTGCTTGGAGAAACTTATGTATCTTCGTGAGTCTTCTGCATCCGAAACAAAACACCTTGCTAATATAACGCAGATCAGTGCTTGTTTGTATTTAATCGACACTTATGCAGCCCTCACGGCTGCTAGTGCTGTCGCGGCAAATACTCTACTCAGATATATTCTAGGGGCAAAATTTCCTCTATTCACGGTGTCCAGTAAGTGTTTGTGTAAAGAAGTGTTGACTCTTGCTAGTAATGACAGTGTACCGTCAGCTAGGGATTAGATGGGCCACGAGCCTTCTTGGCTTCTTATCTCTCGCGATGGTGCCTATACCTTGGGTTTTCTATAAATGGGGCCCGCAGATCAGAGCAGCTAGTGGATTTGAGACCAACAAAACTCTGTCATAGGCGCCGTAGGTTTGATTGTCTTTGGGTACTGGTATAAATTGTAAGAATGTAGCGGTCTGATATTATAAATCTGACATTTTTTCCTTGTTTTCCTTAATATTGACATCAGCTTTGTTCCTGAGCTTTAGCATAAAGGATTCTACTGTCGTAATCCATATTGTGAAAGCCCGGATAAGTTGGATGAATTAAGGTAGATGTACTGCCAAGCTAAAAGAAAAATAACAGACGAATTGCCCCAGCTGACTACATTCGTTTTTCGGAAAATTCCATACCAAGTCCTGCAGGTAAGAAATCTAGCCATTGCTCTATACACGCTATTTAAAGTTAATACACTAAAAGTCTAGCACAACTTCATTAATTGTCCTATTTTACCTCAATCAATAAGGAGTGAAGAGTGTTAATTGTTCTAAACTATTCATCTAATTAATCTAGTTGTATAAGGTCTTTAGGGTAATATTTTTATAACTTAGGGGTGTGCGGAGTAATGCCCACCTCTCCTACCATCCCGCAGCGGAAAATCCCCCATGCGGACTTTTAGCTTTCGGTTGGCGTATTAGCGGGCGGCCCCTGAATCAAGCGAACGCCAAGACATCCAGTCATAGTTCTAAGCGAATATAATCTGTTTTTTTTTATGGCATTGATCTTTCCTGCTGACTTGGAGTTGAGATAGAGTTGCTGAACTTATTCATGTAACTTTCTACCGGTAATGACGTACTCCGTTTCGTTTTATCATTACTCTAAATAATTACACGATGGATATAAAGTTTTAGATAAGACGAAATGGCGTTCGAGCTAGTAGAGATACTACATTCAAGACTGTAGTCTCTTAACCTGAGACGTTACGTTTTCTGAAAAAAGAGTAGGTTTACTAAGTAGATTATCTACATCTATTAGTAGATACTTTTAGGTTTTAGCTTAGCAAGAACAAGAGGTAAGAGACATGGTCGTTACTCTATACACACCTCTCTTAGAATAAAATTATCCTAAAAACATCGCACAATTAAAATAGTTATATACAGAGCTTAAATAATTGCTAACTCTTACTTTTCAATGACCTAGGTATCCTAAGACAATTATCTTACTTGTACTACAAGTTTAGTATAATAGAGTTTTATATAGTGTGTACAGAGTAACGACTAGGTATCTTATAGTAAGAAAAGGCATTTGCAGTAGTTTCACCCTCACCGATCTTTCTTTAGACGAACCCTGATGTCAAAAAGTTAACAAAACAAATCGCGCTTGGAAAAGTAGATGGATGTACAACGTCTTGGCGAAAGTGACAACATCTCAAGTTTTCCTGGCACTGCAACTAGTCCGGTTCCCAGACAGACATACTCGAGACATCGCCTGATTCAATCCTCTCATTTCCTCAATTACGTCTAAGCCCAACATTTCTTCCCCATCAACCCTCTCATTATCACTCCCCAACATTTCTTCCCCATCAACCTTCCCATTTTCACTCCCCATCATGTCCTTCCTCCCCCAAAGCATCTCTCAAATACAATTACCCACCTACACCACCCTCATCCCCATCCTAATCATCTCACTCATCATCCAAAGATGGTTCTTTTCCCCCAACGACTCGCCACTGAATACATTCCCATGGATAAACAAACCCAGTAAATGGGATATCTTCCATTGCCGTTCCATGTACCGATTCTTGAGGGAGGCTCGGCCGATGGTAGAGAAGGGATTTGAGAAATATGGTGATGCGAGGTATGGTGGCTGATGGTAGTGAGATTCTGATGTTGAGTCCCAAGTAGGCGGAGGAATTGAAAAATGACCATCGTCTCGATTTTGTGAAACTTTTTTTTGCAGGTGTGTTCCTCTTTTGATGTCTACAATTTCCTTGAGCACCGCTGTGAAAAGACACATTGCTAACCATAGTGAAATTATAGGACTTCCACGAAGGAATCCCTGGATTCGATTTCGCTGATAAAGGAGCGTGAGATGCAAAACGTTTGAGACGAGTGACGAAGAAGGAATTGACACATCAACTAGGTAAGTTCTGAAAGCTATCTCACGAGATCCTCCAGGGACTGACCACCAACTTCCACAGCAAAAACCACCGCAGCACTCTCAGAAGAATGCAGCTCAGCACTAGATTGGATTTTCACAAACAACAAAGGTATCCTCAAGGCTCTGTTTCCCTTATCAAAACCCAAAGTTTTGGGAATGACAACCTCTACAGAATCAGTATTGTCGCTTTTCTCCACACAGAATACCACACCATTAACAATCGCACCAACAATGGGGTGGCACCAACAATGGGATGGCTGGAGGTTCTTTCATCAACGACAACTACCAGGTAAGGAGAATTCTTCGCAACTTGTAGCAACAAATCCAGAATATATGGGCTTCGGTGTAAGACTACATGCTTGCCCAGAAAGGGGTTTTGCCGCTTACGAGGTTATGATGGCGCTTTGCTATATTCTTTTGAGGTACGATTTGAAGGTTGCTAAGGGAGTGGTGGATAAGACTTTTCATGTGGTCGTTGGTTGCAGACCCTCCAGCTGATATCCAAATAAGGAGGTGAGATGTTAAAACAGAAGTTAATATATATAGATATATAAATAAGAATGAGAATTTAAATCAGGAGTGTAGATTACCGTAATAATAGTAATATTTTGTATTCATGTCTGTCTGAAAGAATTTGGTATGGGTATTTACACTACGTACATACAGAATCATATCTTTCATTATCGCCTAGAATCTCTCCGGCTGCCACGGCTACGGCTTCTCTTGCGGTCTCTCTCACGGCTTCGGGTTCGACTTCTTGCACTTCGCCTATCACGATCGCGGTCTCTGCTGCGGCTTCTGTCACGTCGAGCATCTCTTCGGTCATACTCTCCACGCGAGCGACTCCTCTTTCTTTCACGGTCACGATCTCTGCTTCTATCACGTCGACGGCTTCGGTCCCGGGATCTCGATCGCTTTCTCTTATTATCCTCGCGGTCATCTCTGGTACGACGATCACGGTCTCTGCTTCGGTCTCTCTGAGTTGTGCTACTGCGTCTACCCGAAGCTCCTGGAATATACCGATCAATACCAGGAGGGCTTCTTGAGCGTTCAATTCGACTGCTCCTTCTGGCTGTGTCAGGTCTGGATCGGCTTCGTTCGGTTCGAGAACGTCTGTCATCGCGCGTCGAACGATCATCTAGTGGAGGCCTATCGTCGTGAGATCTGGAAGAATTGAGTAGAGCTCTCTCCGCATCTTTTGCAGGTCCAGTAGGAATGCCATCTTTTGTTGGTGCCTTTGGTCTGGATTTTTCTCGCTCCCAATCAGTATACAACAAAGTCTTGCCAGCAGCTTCAGCCTCAGTTCTAGCCTTCTCCCATGCTTTGGCTTCTGCTTCTCGCTCTTTGATACCTTGAACCTTGGCAGCTTCCTGTTCTTCTCTGCTGATTCGAGGGCTCGTGTAGATATCGTGTTCTCTCTCAACTCGGCGATGGCGACTTCTTGATCGAGAACGATTGGTTCGTCTTCTATCAGCACGCGAGCGTGAGATGGAACGTTCTCGGCGAGAATCTCTGTCATCACGAGTTCTGCGATCTCGGTCCCGACTATCATGTCTTCTGCTTCGATCATCTCGGTCCCTACTATCATGGCGCAAACGAACTGAGTCTCTGTCCCGATCACGGCTGTCTCGTCTACTTGAACGAACAGAATCGCGGTCTCTGCTTCGATCATAGCGACGGCGGCTTCTGCTTCTAGATCTTCGACTAGATGCTCTGTCTCGACTCCTACTTCGACTTTTACGAGCAATGCGTCTCTCACGGCTTTCCAATTTTGGCTCTTCAGCAGTCTTTGGGAGCGGAGTCTTGAATCCATCAGCATCAACTCTAGCTGCCTTTGGTGCTGTTGGAATCTTCTTGGCATCCGGTGTTTTGGAAGAAGAGTCACGGGAGAGAGGTGCAATGGCGGATGCTGGCATTGTCTTTCGTGGAGGTGGCGCAAGAGTCTTGTCAATCTCAACTTCCAATTGATGTCTCGAGGACCGCTGAGCAACCTTTTTACCTTCCTTCAGAAGATCATCCAAAGCTTCCTTCTCGGCCTCCCGCTCCAATCTTTCGATTTCCTCTTTTGTAAGTTCGGGCTTTGACGGAGCTGGAGTTTTGCTATCTCTGGTTGAGGGTCGCCGAGGGGATACATCGTCACGTCGTCTGTAACGATCATCACGATACCGATCATGATCTCTGTCACGATGGCGGTCGCGGCCCATGTCTCGGTCTCGGTCTCGGTCTCTAATCCTATCTCTCTCTCGTTCACGCTCTCTCTCCCGATCCCGCTCACGCTCCCTCTCACGCATAGCTCTCTCCTTTTCTTCTTCACGCTCTCGTTCAGCTCTGCGCCTAGCTTCACGTTCCTGTCGTCTTGCCTCGTCTCTCTTATCCTGCTCCTGGCGTCTCTCCCTGGCAGCATTTCTTCGTTCTTCTTCCTCTTCGTCCGCCTTTCGATTGCGATCAATGCGTACCTGCTCCCTGGCTTTTCGTCGTTCTGCCGCCTCGGCTTCGTATTGCGCATCGGTCTTCATGCCCCTGATACGCTCCTCTTCTGCCGCCTCTTCACCAATGTCCTGGGCGCGAAGAGCTCTGATACCAACTTCAATTTCTTTCATATGTTTATCCAAATACTCATCGATCAAAGCCTCTGCACCCTGGTATAGGTCAGTTCGCTCCACCGCGCCTTCGAGTAGCAACGTCGCTTTGCTTCTATCCAGCTTCAAGAGTTGATGGGGGTTCTTGTCGATTTCCGCGTCGGCGACTCCAATTAATTTTCCTTTGAAAGTAGACTCGAAGCCCTGTATGATAGATTAGCACTGTGATCGCCTTCTCTCGAAGCCATACTCACATCCTTCTCCATTTCCTTCCATATCTCTTGTCGCAACTGGTCGTAGCCACCCTTCTTCTTGTAGCGATGCGCAAGACCATCAACCTCTGCGCGAACTGAGGAAGATAGCGGAAGGTCCGATGCCTTCAGCTTCTTGCGGTTCGCCGCGGGGTCGCCTTTGCCCTTGGGCTCTACCTTTTGGGCCGGCATGGGAAGTATTGGTCGAGGTTGTACTGTCAAAACACAAAATGGTGGTGTACAAACCGATGGGTGCTCCCAGCAATTATGTTCCTTGCCTGGCTCATCGCCAAGGAAGATCTGCTGCCCTGCAGGTGCACCTGCCATCTTGGTGGAACCGGAGTTACGGAGTGAAAGTCTCCGGATGTTAGTAATCTGCAAGTGCTAGGGAAGGAGCGATGGTGGTAGGTGCGGAGAGAATTTCTAAGTGGATCACATGATCTTATCCCGGAAATAACAACGACTCTAATTCACTGATGAGCAGTTTATAACCAATCAAATTGTCTTATTGTTGGAACGTGTTTCAGATTGTTATTAGGCCTGATCTGACATACAACTTCAATATTGAATCTACCTATGGAGGATGAATAGAAACATTCATTACGGTTTAGTGACATTTCAAAGGAAAGTACTGAGTACAACCAACCATTGGAAGGTATTGAACAAGTAATTTTTCATCTCATAAGAGACATGAACAGTCCAAACCAACTGTTCTCCATTGATATCAAATAACACAACCAATTGAATTTGGAAGTATGCGGTTGTCTGGCAGTTCACCCTGCCCACCTGCAGCAGATAAGAGTCCAGATCACGTGGATTGCGGAACCTCAAGGTCAAGCACACTAGCGTAACTCTCCCCAGACTTGAACCACCAAACCACCATCCATTGAGGGGCAGCTATAACCAAACAGCTCACCAAACACACCCATAGTGGTCGTCTCCTCTGAAGCCCCAATCTCATACAACACCACTAACAATGGGAATCCACAAGGTCCTCTTCTGGTCGGGCTTCGGTACCTCAACTCCCAAGTCCGTGGTTCGTAGAAGCTGTAGCTAACTCATGATACAGGTATCGCCGTCCGCGTCTGGCAACTCGGTATCGAAAAACGTCCTTTCTTCAACCGCGGCTCGCTCTGGGCATATCCCTTATTTGGTGGGGTGGGAGGAAGCTTCGGGTATTGGATGATGGGCGTGGAGGAACGACAACAGGCCATTCTTGGGGCAAGACGACAAAGTTTGCTGGAAAAGAGAGCTCGGAGGGATCAGTTGGAGAACCAGGAACCATAGAGAAGGCGGGCTGGGTGGCAGAAAGGGTAGAGGATTGTACAAAGCTATGGGCATTGGGATGGGAAGACTTTTTGACGCATGATTGTATTGGAGTTTTGCTCACGAATTGAAGAGCTTGCGGTATCCAAGAAAAAGTTGCCAACTGTTAGGGTCCCGAGGGCCAAAATCAATTGGGTTGATTGAAAGACTCTTCTGATACTACGGAGTTGGGTGAACCAGACCAATTACAAAACATGAGCGTTGAGGTGTTTCCGGGATCTCCTGTACATCACGGAATGTCAAGGTTTCTATTTCAAATCACAAGAACGACAATTTGCGATCAATTGAGAACTCCAATTTGTTTGGGGTGCACAGAGACTCGTCGCAACGATCACGAATTGGCAAATGCATCAATAAGCACAAATTCGGTCATCTACATTCATTACAATATCTTACACCAGGTGAGCGCTCCTCGGCATGCCTCACGCTTTGCTTTTCCGGGACTTGATTAACCCCTCGCATCACCTGGCTGTCTATTGAATCATCGCTGCTCTCCGCGATGACAGAATTGCATTCAAATGCTCCGGTACCTTGTAGAGATATCAATATATGTTCCCTTGTCATATAACCTCTTCAACCTTGACTTTCATTTCCCAACCTATGTAGCACAGGCACTGAGGTAGGGGGTACATTTCCTGACTCTGTAACAATCATCTGAATATATTCAGCTGGTGTGACATCATACATTGGATTGCAAAGTTGTAAATGTGGAATCTCTCTCCATGCCTCCAGGGCCCCACCCGTGATGACCAATTCGTCTGGTGGTGCGATCTCATTGTGAACAATCGAGTCGAGAGCAACCCTCTCAGTAAATTTGATGGTCTCGCAAAGTACGAGCACTGGTTTATCGTTATCATTTGCTTCCATTGCAACAAGTGCAGTTCCAGCTCGCGAGAAAAGTCGTCCGTTACTCATCATGGCATGAGCTCCGAGAAATACTTTGGTGGCATCCTGAATATTGTGGCTTAGTCCATTGGTGAGGCAGTACTTTACTTCAATTCCTAGCCCAGCCAAAGCTGCTGCCAGGTGTTTTCCCTCGTGTAATGGCCTCGAATCTACAACAATCACACCAAATTTCTTGCCGTCTTCATGCGCTTTCACCAAAGCATGTTGAACAATGCTACTTTTCGCATATGTCAAAATCACGTCTCCGTCCCTAATCTTTTCTGCTGCGCTGTTTGCAATAACTTGGTCCGCAAAGGTAACTCGTTCACGTATGAATACATCGATGCCTTCGCAAAGTGCTTTCTTTGCATCTGCTTCTGGGGTATCAATGTCGACTTTCGAAATTTCGAGTTTCAGCCATCTAATAGCATTCCCCATGGATATTGAAATGGGCCGACATGAAGCAATATATTCAATTTGTGGTGATAAAACGTGCGAGGTAAGGTGTCTTGTTAGGGTGTTCCCTGGGGGGGTCGTATAGGACTCAATGACCTAAATCGCAGGGTTAGAAGCGGATCTTCCAAACATGTCTGTAAAGAATCATACTCTCTTGAATGCCTGCAGCGTCGCAACAAGTCTAGCAGAGCTCCCGCAAATCGAGTAGTTACTCATTTGAATTCCTAAAGCCAGTACGGCAGGATGAACATCCTTCCCAGCACCTGCCAAACCCTTCATACGTGGTTTGTAGAGATGTCGAAAGAACTCGACCGTCTTGTCTTCTTTCTTTGGCTCCTCTGGAATGACAACAATTCCTTTTTGCGACCGAATGGGAATATCTTTTGCAGCCGACATAGAACCCCGCCTCTTCTGCTGGGATTTTTGCGCCTTGGGTCCATCTCCTTTCTGCGCCGGCGCTGGTGAGGCTAGAGGTGGTGCGGGGGCCCCTCCTTGCTTTTCTTTCGCAGCTTGTGCCCTTCGCGCAGCTTTCTCGGCAGCTTTTTGTTTTTTTATTTCTGCGCCAGATAGTTTAGGGGCGGCATCTGGTTGCGATTGTTTGGGAGGAGCTTCGACTGGTTTTGGAGATTCCACTGGGGTGGCCTCTGAGGAAGACATCTTGGTGTTGTATGTAGTTGAAGTTGAAAGAAGTATGACTCTCAGCCTGATGGGGTTTCAATCCCGCCGCTTAAACTCCGGCTGTGGGGAAGAGAACCCCCGCAGAAGCGGCGGAAGACCACAGTTCTCAAGTGAGCTAAAAAGTTTCGAATACTCGTGCCTGACGTTAAATCACAATTAAAACGGGCAGTATTTGACTGGTTCTTTCTACCAAGATTACTCGAAACGATTGGCATTTAATGAATAAGTATTCGGAAGTTTCTGAAAGAATATAGGTAATGAAAAGTCACATTTGGAATGTCCGTTTTAAACAAACTGCATTATAACTTGATTTCTCATACTACGAGTTCAAAGACTAGTTCCTCAACTGTAGGTGTGTTTCTGAAGAAAATGGAATCCTTTTCACTCACTTGTAAGAATATTTATACAGAGACCTGTGAAGCGAAACACCCATCTGCATAATGTATATCCAATTAATTACGATTTCATAAACTTCCCAGACTTTATAAAACGGTGGCAGTGAAACAAAATTGCTGTGATGGCTAGGTAGGTAGGTATTGTCTAATCATGCAAAATCTGGACGTTGGACTCCAAACCTGGAACTTATGCAAATAATTCAAATCACAACTTAGTCATTTCACAGACCACGTGTTCTTTTTGTCCCCTATTTTAAAGTCTCCCTTCATACCTCTGCCTTCAAGAAAATCAATTTCAACTCGAAGAATCTCTTTCTAACTTTTTGCAATTGGTCTGATTTTCCACGTGAGAACGTGTACGTTTCGCGTTGATATGACGTAGGGTGGAGCTCAAGGTAAACATTGCATCACGATTTCGTCACATTGGTTTCATGACGCACTCGTACTAGATCAGTTCATATACCTAACTACCTCTCGGGTTCTGATCAATTCAACTGCATACTATCAAAGTTGCAAATACGAAGACCAAATCATCAAAATGCCACCAAAACGCAAAGCATTGTCGGAGAACACCCACAATACCCGTTCAACAAAAGCTGCAAAGAAAACTGGCAAAGAATCACTCTCAGCAGCTGAAGAATCTTCCTCAAAAAGCTCCAATTCCACGAAACCTGCAAAGAAAGGAACCAAAGGTAACTCTACCAAAGAGAAAGACAAAAATAACGCTTCTTCCAAAACCTCCAAAGACAAAGATGTACATCTTCCAATTGACCTGTCTGCTTTCGATCAGCGCTAACCACTGTCTTAGAAATCTTCAAAGGTATCTTATATATGCCTCGAATGGCCTAATCTTGCCGAGTTCATCGACGATGAAGACCAGGATATGCCAGGAGTTGGTGAGAAGTTTGATAAATGGGTTGATCGTCTAGGTTGATCGTGTATCAGGTAAGTCAACATGGTTCACCATCCTACCTCGTATGAATACAACACTTTGATACAGGCCGCCGCAAAGTCTCCTCTGTCCCTCCCATGACGTCTGGTCTAACGTAAGCGTAAAATAAACTAACATAACGATGAATAGATCTAGGTATCCCTGTTACAGAAGCTGGAGGCGCTATCCTCGAAAAGCTTTCCGACGAAGCAGAGAAGAGAGACCAAGATGCAAGAGATATGTACTTGTATGAAGATTGGAATGGATGGGGTGTCTCAGAAATAATGAGTAACTTGTTGAAGGATTTCGATCGCGACCTTTCAAAGAAGTCTGTTACTCCGTATGAACTTTGGGCTTATGTGGAGGGTTTCGCCTGCTTTATCATCGCTGAGGATTTCTACATGACCTGTTGGATGGGTATGTCTTCAATTTTACTTCCCATAATCGTCGCTGACAGGATGAAGGTAACGAGAATGGCCCTGGTGTGGAAGCAGAAATCAATATGATTGGAATAATGGTCCTTACCACGTTGCAGAAGCTCTCTGATCACGGTCTTCTCAAACCCGACTCAGAGATCAAGGACATCCCTATCATGTGCCTTTTGCTTCTCGAGTTTCTCCATGGTTCTGCGCAGGACTTTGAATGCGGGTGGGGTTGCGAAGTAGTTCGACTTTGCGACGAAGCTGGGATCGACCTCGAAAGACACCTTAAAAAGCAAGTATCTGTCAAAACAGACTACATAGATGAAGCGCTTGCAATGTGTAGCGAGAAAAAGGAAGCCAGTGACTATGATCAAGGTGACGATGGAGAAGGAAATGGCTATAAAGCTTTCGCAAGGAAGAAGGATTGGAAGCCCCAAGATGATTGGAGACCCGCCAGAATAGCTGCATACGACGATGAGAGACTATGGTATCGCTGGGATTGGAAGATGGAAGTAAGTTCATGTTGCTTTGTCAAACATCCTACACATTAATACTGATCCAATCATAGTATCCATCATTTAAAAAGAATCATCCAGGCGGAGATCATTACGATTTGACCAAGAAAGGCAAGGCTTGGCGAAAAGTGCGCTCTTAACTGTGAGATGCCGAGTGCCAATCGTAATCTACAGGAACAGAATGGCGAAAATACATGCAGCGGGCTCGAAGAAGGGTATTATATCATGCTGATGTATTACTTGTATTGGCAATAGAAATTGATGAAGGATCCTCTTTCCTCAGAACCACCATGTATGCGCGCTGAAGGGCTCTCATGGCTGCTAAAACCCACCAGGCGCCTCCATAATAGCGAACAAATAGCAATAATTCTCCCATCCTTCCCATCGAACTGGTTTTAGATGTAGGAATCTTCTCCCCATTAACCCCGCTTAGCATACCCTTGAAAGCAAAGCCATAATTCCGAAATCATCATTCGTGACAACCATAACCCTCTTGAATCAACAGTGGACCAGCGGATAAGCAGTGCTCAGTGCTTCCTCGCTCGTCTCTTCATAACCTCTTTAATCATATCCTTTGGTGTCGTTGGATAATAGTCACTCGGTTCCTTGGGCTCTTGTTCATACTCCTGCCTCAGTTCCTTGCTAGCACGCATCGCAAACGGATGGAATTTTGCTTTCGGGCCTTCAAGTTCCTATTCGCAAATATCAGATAAACACCAAAGAAAATCTTTCAATCAAGAATACACACCTTCGACATCAACTCCCTCTTCTCCTTCTCCAAAATCTCACAAGCCTTCTTCCACAACCTAGCCTCCCCCTTCAACTTGCGAATCCGCTTCTCCTTCTCTTCAGCGGAGAGTTGCATGGCCCAGGAGACAACGAGGATGATGCTGACGAACGTAAAAAGCACTACATCACAGTTAGCCCAACCCCCCTCATAGCCGCGTAGAATATTGTAAACACACCTCTCGTCATAACAATCCCACTAGGAGACCGCATAATCTTCTCGTATCCAACCCAGCGAAAAACCTCCCGATTCAACCAGGCCACTCCATACGACGCCGGGAAGCCAAAAAAGAAATACCAGAGCACTGCATCAATCAGCTTCCACGCGTCGTCTCGTACCCACGTATACTCAAGAAGAAACCTACCAAGTGATACCCCAGGATGTCTCAAGTCAAACCATCCAATCTTTCCCTCTTGTTCGTGATCTGGTGTTGTAGCTCTGCTATCCTCTCCATCGCTGTCTTGCCCACCTTTCCCAGATTCACCTTCGTGGCTCCAGAGATGCGATTCGGATTGCAATTGCTCCATGATCTCAGCCTCTTCGGTTTTCGCACGCGACATTCTGATTTGGGAATCTGGAGGCGTGTGGTTATTGTGTTTGGCAGTTATAAGGATGAGAGTTGGTTGAGGGGTGTGGGTTGTACTTGGTCTGTTGCTGGGAGGCAGAAAGGTGACCAACGTCAATTTGTGAGAAACCAGCACTCAGTCAGGACAGAAGTATTTCTGATGTGGAAAAAGCGGCACTCGAAACTTTGAGATGTTGCAGATTCACCTGCAAGTTTGTGTTTAAAGTACGGCAAGGAATATTAACAGCTCTTGGAATTCCACATATCTAGGATAATTTACAATAACCAAGTGTTTGGGCAATCCTGCCAACCATGTACACAAACTAAGTTCTTCCACACACGATTTCTTTATCACATCGCTAGGATATGCTTATGCATTATCGTTTGACATTTGCAATTCTTTCTCTATTCATACAATCATCAGGAAAAGTCATTTGCGGCCCTCGCCCTAAGCAGGAATATCATCGTGTTATCCTTAGACAGCCTGTCATCAGCACAGCCCAAACTGAAAGGAAAACTACCCAGACCAAGCTCCCGACCTTTATCCTAATTTCGATATGCCCTCAAGGTCATCATGAGTAGTAAAGATACTCAAACAAAAAATCTAAGACCTCAAGATGGTGTTACAACTATCATCTGAATCCAATTCAAACTCCTTCGCTCCATCCAATCCAGCATTTCCAACTATATCCAACACTTTAGTGCGATATTGTGGATGTCCTTCTTTCATCAATTGTGTGATAGTCAATTTCATGCCCCTATTCTCCTCCATGACAGCCTCGAGGCGTTTTTGGAGAGACAAAACTTGGGCGCGCAGATCACGGTTCTCAATTTCAAGGTGTTGTTGTGGATCTGGATCTGGAAGAGCTTTCCCAATCTGTTCAACTTCGGCGCGAATATCACGGTCATCAATCGCGGACTGGCGCTGGGGATTTGGACTTGGAAGAGCAATTCCAATCTCCTCAGCATGGCCAACTCCATCAAATGTGTCACTTTTGTGCTGCTCAACCGATTTGAGTTGAGCCTTACGGGTCGTAGATCTTGCTGGAGAAGGTGGGTTGTACGTATAAGGTGCAATAAGGCTCTTTGGTATTTCTATAGACCGCTTGTCATCCGGGATTGATTTACGAAGGGTTCTCTTCGGGGTCGAGGCAACAGAGTTGTTGGGCTCATAAATGGCCTTGAGGGCCGTGACTTTCGTGCCGGTTCCGTTGAAAGTCTTGCTGATACTCTTTTTGATTCCCGTAAGACTGCTTCCTTTGAGACTGAACAGGGATTTGTGACTATGAATAGAAGATCCAGATCCAGATCCAGAGCCCGATCTAGAAGATTTACCTAAACCAGTCAATCTAGCTTTGCTTCTCTCATATAGACTCTTCTTGGGAATTTGAGAAATTTGCGTTGATTCTGCTGTCGGGCCATCCTGTTGAGACGAGACTCCTCTGACAGATTTTTTGACATTACGTTTCGTAAGAGCGGGTTCTGGGCTTTTGTTCTTATTCGAGGCGTTGTTCGATTCCAAGATAGGCTTGTTGGCGGTCACCAATGATGAGTCAGTTTGGTGGAACAACCTACTCGAAGGATCTTTGCGGTTGATTTTGGCTGACTTGTTTTCCATATTGCGATCAACTTCCGATTCGAACTGGTCAATTGTCTTGTTAAATTTAGCCAAGGAGGCAATGTTATCCCCACGAGCTATGTGCTTCAAGGGAGTTTTCTCTGCTCTTTGCTGTTCTGGTTGGACTTGCATATCGACCGTCTTTGGATTCACATCTAAAACTCCAGATGTTCCCAAATGTCCATAAGACTTTTTCTTGTTGTCTGGCGCACTCGAGATCATGCGACGAGCTGGTTCAGATGGTCCCTTGGGACTACTCAATTCCGGAGTGCGTCTGCTGACAATGTTTGTCAAGTTGGTTTTTTTGTTCGACTTTGAAAGTTTCTCGAACTTCATTTGAAGCTCCGTGAGCTTTGGTGCAACTGTCTTTAATGTTGGGCCAAAAACATCATCACCGCTGGACATGAATTTGAAATCATCTCTATACGGTTTGGAGAAGTTAATGTACGGCTTTGCTGGTGATTTCTTGATTGAGAAACCATCTGTGAATCCTGAATCTCGCTTTTCGGTTTGCGAAATGCGCTTGGGTGATATTGACATTGCTTCGGGGATCGACTCGTCGCTGATGGATGTCTTTGATTTCTTGGCTGTAGCTTCCTCAAGAGCAGATCGGAAGACTGATGGGGGGCTCTGGCTCAATTTGGATACGGATGCGAGACTTTTTTGTTTCTCTAGCCTCTGTTCGTGCTTCTCGTGGCGTTGATGATTCAGTAGGCGAGATTCAGGGTCATAACCTGATAATGCTAGTGTTAGTAGTGTGTAATGAAGTTGGCTGGGTTGTACCTACGACGCTTTGGAGTTGGAGATCGCAGTTGATACTTGATCGAATCTGGAGTTCGCGCTCCTTTGATGCCCCGTGTACTTCTGTGCTCGGGTGGGTTTGAAATACACTCTTTCACCTCTTCCCAATGGGAACTGACCATCTCGGCAATTCCACTAGCAAGTCTTTTCTTCTCATACACAGAGAGAAAGCCTTTATCATCTGTGAGTGGAATTTGGGCCTTGTTTTTCTTATGTGACTTGGGCGAGGTAACAGGGAGAACGACCAATTTTCCTTTGGGGTGAGGCTGAGGCATGTTGTAGTTGAGGTATTCCCCTATGAGAAGTGGACCAAAAGCTACACCCAAGGCCTCATATCCAATTAATGACTTCTCCTTTTTTGCAAGTTCGCCAAATGTATGGAGGATGCCAAAGATACCATAGATAAGGTGGCGACGCGAAGTTGTATTGACAGTCTCAATTGCAAGTGCAATCAATTCTGCACGACGAAGAGTGGCCATGGCGTTTTCGTCTTTGAATCGAAAATATATATCAGCCAGGGCGTGGAAAAGGTGCAATTCGCCCAAGATACCACCGGGTAAGACTGAAAGAAATCGCATGAGGGTAGCAGCAACCTCAAGATGGTTAAGTCGAAATCTGTCTGGTAGCATTCGTTGCCGAACGGTACCGGTAATGGTGTCCTCATCTTCGTTGGTGATTGCGTAGTGGTCGTATATGGACTGTACAATGGTTTGCTTTCCCGAATCCTGAAAGATCCCTTCAGTTCCGAGACCATAGGTGAGCAGATTCTCAGCAGTAGCTGTTATGTGTGCCGGCAGATAAAGTTCTTCAGGGACACAATCAATTTTCAATTTACATTCTCCACAAAGTCGTCCAAGTTCTTTGAGGTCCTTCCCAACAATCGCATCGTTTCTGTAGAGGAGGTTGCTGCTGCTGAAAGCCCGTTTCAATGTATGTTTGGTCTTACGACCCTTTTCATCAATCGCATCCTTTTTAAGGAGATTGTTGCTACTGGAAACGCGTTTCGTTCTATGTTTTGTCTTACGATCCTGCACGCTGATTATGGAAGAGGTTCTTCGAAGAGTTCTGCCGATCCAGCTTTCTGATTGACCAGAGATGATTTCCCAAGCCTGAGATGTCAGTTGGCGGGATGCTATCGTAAGGATGGAGGTATCGCTTACAAGGTCTTTGAAGTCATCAATGATGATCACTTTGATGCCAAAGGATTGCGCGCATTGATTGTAAGCATCAATCTGGTAGCTTCGGTCGCAGATGAGATGGTGGTTTTGAACTTCAGAGGATGGGATCTGATGTCCTGCAGCTCTGGATTCATCTAGTAGATATCTTGCGATGATAAAATCATCGGAAGACATAAGAGCTTTGGAGGAGTTTGGGTCGTTTAGCAGAGTTGTATTGAAGTTGCGATTTAACACTGACGCGATAAATTTTGCGTAGAAACCGACTGAGAAGGGGGTGAGCTTGAAAGGGAGGAGCTTTCGCTCCATTGTGGGTGGAGGTGGTGGCAGTGGTGGTTGTTCCTTGATGGAAGGTGCGACCGACGATGAGGAGGAACGTATTAAGCCGACTAACTCACCTTTGACCACCTTCCTGCAAAAGCAGGAGGCTGGTTACGCCGTAGGGAAGGACGTTCTTGTCGGTTACCTAGTTATAAAAGAACGTCGCTCGCTTATGGGCCAACCTAGAATTCTAGCACACTTCTTCTTAACTTCCTAATGAGGAATTTCAATAATATCTCGCTTCGCTTAAGCTATAGGTAATTATATCTATTATTTCCTTATTATACTTCTTTTTCTAATACTGTTTTAGTAATAAAGTAAATTTTCCATTTATTAAAATACTATTTATCTAATAATATTCTAATAGTTATAAAGTTTAACTCTTTACCTTATTCTTTTAAAATAAAAAAAATAGAATAAAAAAATATTAGCCTGCTAATATTATAGTAGTAATTTGATAGCTATGTAGTTACACTTCTTTTCTTATATCTTTAGAATAAGAAAATAATAAAGGAATAAATAATAAAAATATAATTATTTTTTCTTTTTTTATAACTTATTCTTATTTATAGTCTTAAGTCTAAAATTTTTAGACAAATAATTATACTAAATCTAATAAAGATATTAGTATTACTAATTTCTAATCTCTTAAGATTTAAAGTAAAGAAAACTTATAAATTAGTACTAAATAGTAAATCCTCTAGTCCTCGTATTATAAAATCCTTCTCATTCTATATCATTCAACAATTTCTAAATCCCTAAATCCCATTTACTAACTACCAATATATTCCAAAATAATCCACTTATAAAGTAAATAAAAATAACTCAAGTACCTACCTAAGCGAGAAATCTGATTTCCTAGAGTCGGTCGCGTAAGAAATCTTTTACTCCTACTCCTACCCTGTAAAGAAAAGTTTAATTTCTATGTAGATAGAGATGAAGATAGAAACTCCGTCTCTTTCTTCACTATAAGTAAATTAAACCACAAATATCCCATAACACGGAATAACTTCCTAATACTCTCAATCTACAAGAGAACTCCTGTATTCAAAAACAACCCCTATCTACAAATTCCCGTGTATTTCTCCTAGAGCTGATCCAATGTGCCAGCGTAGACGAGGAATACGCATATTAGACCAGGGCGATCATGTAGATTAGCAAGAATCCAACCCGTTTTTCATCAATTCAACACCACAAGACCATCATCACAATCCTCAGTCCAGCACACCAATAGTCATGAAAACTATCAAATTGGGAGCATGATAGGTAAAATTTCATTCATATCTACTTGCACAGCTGCCACATCCCATCCCAGCCGTGAAGTACACATCAAGATCCACTTACCCCCCCCCCCCCAAAAAACACCCCAGGCGAACCGACCACAACAAAGAAGAGAAGAGAAGGGGGAACAAGAAAAAACAAAATGGTATTGAGGGAGAATGATGGAAGATAAAAAAACAATCTATAAGTATTTGCGTCATGTATGCGCAAATTCGCAAGTGGTCCCAAACCCTAACGTGTACGCCTATATTCGCCCTTTTCGCTATGCAACGCCTTAACCCGCCCTAATTCGCAAACCTCGGTTCCATAAAAATCCAAAGCAAATCCCACTACTCGTCATCGGCTCCGTGCAAAAGAACATATTTCAAAATATCCGAAAGGGAGATAATTCCTTTCAAACAATTTTCTTCATCGATAACGACCAATCGATGTACCCTAGACTTTCGTATGGTATCGAATATTGAATCCAGGCGATCCTCCTCGCTGCAGGTATATATTCCTGCAAAGTCCTCGGCTCGTTTTGATAACGCATCTCCAACACTTGTGGTGAGTTCGTCGTAGGCTCCACCCTTGATGATAGCAATCACATCGACAGCCTCAAAGACATTCAAAACATGATTTTCTTTATCAACGATAGGCACACTCGAGATGGAGTATTTGACCATCATATGAATAACGTCAATCACCCTGGTGTCTATGTTTGCCGTTTGCAAATCACGATAGCTGCCAAGACCTATTTCCGAAACAGTTTTCTTCAATTTATCGGTTTCTGGGACATTGACAGCTATGAACTTCAAGATTCGGTATTGCGTGATGACACTGACCACCATCTCCCGACCGGTTTCATCGTCAATATTAACCAGAGGAATCCTTCGGGCGCGTGTCTTTAGCATTTGCGTACATGCTTCGTAAAGTGGTCGATCGGGATGAACGGATAATGTTTCCAGTGGGAGTACACCAATCGCTTTCTCAATTTCTAGGAGATTTAGCCTAATTCCAACCATGTCTTGTCATCATGCCCTACCTCTCAAAGCGCTCAAGCGAAACTGGTCGATCTGGTTGAGAGCGTCGGGATTTTGCCAGTAGTATTGTACCACATTTATATAATCGGAAGTTGTGAGGAGACCGGCGAAGGTGGAGGTATGCGAGTCCCAAAGAGGGGCCGAAACGATTCCTGTGATACTCAGTAAGCACTGCATGGCCAAGTGGATGGAGGGGAAGGTATCTACCATTTTGCAGAAGGATTACCAAGCTGCTCTTGACGTGTAGATCGGTGCTAAGGATGATGAGTCTGAAGGAGAGTGGAAGCACATCGTAGCTGGTTCGGATTTTCAAGAAGTCTCGGATCGCTTTCTGCCACGCTCAAACATTAGTCGTCTCTACCCATAAAGGTGCCGTCACACTGGTAGCCGGACTGGTCATCAAGTCATGACAGATAAGGGACCACTCACCAACCCACTCTGTTCCTCCCTATCGACGGCGCTCAAGGGACGGTCTTGCATGGCGTGGGTCTGAGCTGGTGAGAGAAAGGTCGAAGGGCGGGCAAAATCCGTTTGTGTCGCCATGGTGAAAAGGCGTTTTGGGGGGGACCGGAGGCGTTGCCGTATGGTTCGAGGCTGAGGCTGAGGCTGACTGTTTGTGCTTGTGCTTGCCAGTCCGGGAGGGGCGCTTAAGATTGGTTTGCGCGGTGGGAGAGATGGGAGAGGAGGGAGAGATGGTAGAGAAGATGGAAAGGTAGAGAGAAAGTGTGGAGGTTTTCAGTCACTCTATTCATGGCATCGTGCATACGTCTTTCCGAAGTCCCAAGATCGAGGAGGGGTGAATATTCAGGCAACAAGAAAAGAGAAAGTATGGGGTACCAGGTACTTTGTGCCCCGCCAACGGAATGGGGCTATTCTACTTTAGGCAATTAACGAATTTGGACCAGTCAGAATGGACCACTTCTAAGATGGTTCTTGCCTCTTCTGTGTTTGATTCAATGGCAATCGGCTATTGTTCTTTTCGAGAGCGACAATTCTTTCAAGGCTTGGCACCATTATGAGTACAGTAGCAAGATTGTCCGATTCCGGAAAGCAGGATAAGCCTATATAGTCTTGAAGAGGAGTTTGATTTATTACAAAGGTGCAAGTTGCTTCCTCAGGATCTCAGAGGATGTGATAAGCCTATATAGATAGTTTGGAAGAGGAGTTTCATTTATTACAAAGGTGCAAGTTCTCCCTCAGAGGATTTGATATAGTTTTGGTCAACTAGGTGCCTACCCACCTAAGGAGTGGCAAATAGTCTCCCAAGTTTTGGACTGCTGAAAACCGAACTTCTAACTTGATATCAAACGGTGGTTGAGCCAATAATCTAGCTAATCAAAAATGGATAGATGAACACGGTTCCTCCAAGCTTTATCTGCTTGACAATTAAAGAGCCTCTCAATTAATTTGCGGTGCAACTTGAGATGCTCAAACCCGTTAATTTACCAGTGTGCACCTCTCCGTATTCTGTACTCGTACATCCACCAACTGCAGGGACCATACCCCGGAAAATCCAACATTGGCAATGTCTCAGTGATTCACGAACAATTGAATTGAATGTCTCAATGAGCCTCAAGGGTGCTGCAATGAGACACGTTTCCCGTTGACTATTGTTGATAACCGGCAACTGTGTTTTGGAGTATTCAGTCAACGAAGTCGTCTGACTGGCACTGAGGCGCAAGACAGGCTCAGGCAGGTGATCTGATATTGAAAGTTCATGCACCCTCGGCACACATCGGAGTTGGACTCGGCCCCGACTCGCAGACCAGGTTGCGATGGAGTGCGAGTCTTGGCACTGCACTGAGCTGTTGCTTCACTGCTGGGGCTCCAGGACTCCAGGGCTGCTGGACAGGCAACGCAAGCGCCCAGCGTGAGGCAAGAACTCTGCACCTCTTACCTGCTCGACCTGCACTCGGGCTCGCTCTGCTCTTTCTAATCGGTGTGTGTCTCTGTCTCTCCCCATCCACTCTCTCCGTAGGCAGATTGTCCACGCTGGACTTCTCTTCTCCCTTCAACGACTTCTTCACCTTGTGCGCAAGAGTCCGACTTTGACAGTTCCCTTCACTACACCGGCCGGCGTGCCGCAGCCGTCTTTTCCAAGGTTTCCTTCTGTACCACCTCCATCTCCGACTCACCGAGAACTCGAGATACGATAGCAGGACTTGCTTGCACCCAAGCACCTGCACCCACCTGCGCACCGCGACCCTGTTTTGCTTTGTTAAACCTTCCACACTACAACACCATCACCATTATTGTCGTCGATAAGCTGAAGACTCATCGTCCTGCGGGACTGACCTCTGGAGATGGGTGCTTGTAATTCCTCATGCTGCGGTGGTATGTCATAACTCTTCCGTCTGCGATGGAGACCTTCATGTGCTAATGCATGCCTTCCAGGCAAATCTCGGGATGGATTATACGAACCAGTATTGGCCGAAAGCGAGCGAGAAGCGGTGGCAGATCTGCTACAGTACTTGGAGAATGTATGGATACCTCTACAAATGTTTGGCAATTGCTAATAACAAGTATAGAGGGGTGAGACCGATTTCTTCTCCGGCGAACCTCTGCGAGCTCTAAGCACCCTCGTCTTTTCCGATAATGTCGATCTACAACGAAGCGCAAGCTTGACTTTTGCTGAAATAACGGAGCGAGGTATGTCTCCGAGTTCTTTTCATCATCATCCCGTTATCAGGAGTGGATAGTTCAAAGATGGATGTAATCTATCATACATTTGAAGCTCATGAATGTTCTTGGCCGAATGGTTGCGCAAGGGCTTGGTTATCATAGCTTCCATCATATGAATGCTGACTATTACCAGATGTGCGCGAAGTCGATAGGGACACACTCGAACCCATCTTATTCTTGTTGCAGAGTCCTGATATTGAAGTGCAGCGGGCAGCTAGTGCCGCACTTGGGAATCTTGCAGTAAATAGTGAGCACCGGTTATATGAACATCTGCGTACGCAATTCTAACTTTTCGTAGCTGAAAACAAAGTCGCCATTGTCCTCTTGGGAGGACTTACTCCGCTCATCCGCCAGATGATGTCGCCAAATGTCGAGGTACAATGCAATGCGGTCGGCTGCATTACGAACCTTGCAACGCACGAGGATAACAAAGCAAAGATAGCGAGATCGGGAGCATTGGGACCACTTACTCGTCTGGCCAAGTCAAAAGATATGCGAGTTCAGAGAAATGCTACTGGAGCACTTTTGAACATGACCCATTCTGGTAAGTTTCTGGCTCGGGAGGATCACTGTTACCCCAAGCTTATAGTATATGCAGATGAAAACCGACAGCAACTCGTGAACGCAGGAGCTATTCCAGTTCTCGTTCAACTCCTCTCCTCCTCCGACGTCGATGTACAATATTACTGCACCACTGCATTGAGTAACATTGCAGTTGACTCCAATAACCGGAAGAAGCTTGCTCAGAGTGAGAACAGACTTATTCAATCTTTAGTGAACCTCATGGATTCGTCATCACCGAAAGTACAATGTCAAGCAGCACTAGCTCTTCGAAATCTTGCCTCGGACGAAAGATATCAACTCGAAATTGTTCGCGCCAGAGGGTTGGCACCTTTACTACGACTTTTACAATCCTCATACCTACCTTTAATTCTTTCAGCTGTTGCGTGTATAAGAAACATCTCCATTCATCCTTTGAACGAATCCCCAATCATAGATGCAG
This sequence comes from Hymenoscyphus occultus, assembly GCA_900536445.1. NCBI lineage: Eukaryota > Fungi > Ascomycota > Leotiomycetes > Helotiales > Helotiaceae > Hymenoscyphus > Hymenoscyphus occultus. The sequence continues at coordinate 17,611 of UNPT01000338.1, read as the reverse complement.
GATTCTTGAAACCATTGGTCGATTTGTTAGGGTCTACGGACAACGAGGAAATACAGTGCCATGCGATTTCGACCCTTCGAAATTTGGCGGCAAGCTCTGATAGAAACAAGGCTCTCGTTCTTGAAGCTGGTGCAGTTCAGAAGTGTAAACAACTTGTACTCGATGTACCATTGAGCGTCCAATCGGAGATGACGGCAGCCATTGCAGTATTGGCTCTAAGTGATGAACTTAAAACACATTTATTGAATTTGGGGGTTTTTGACGTACTCATTCCATTGACCGACTCGCAAAGTATTGAAGTGCAGGGTAATAGCGCTGCAGCTCTTGGAAATCTCTCCTCGAAAGGTATGTTTCTCAAACACCTATACATTTCCGGTACTAACAAATGAATAGTTGGCGATTATTCTATATTCATTCAAGATTGGACAGAACCAAATGGAGGTATTCACGGTTACCTCAAGCGCTTCCTTGCTAGCGGTGACGCCACTTTCCAGCATATCGCCATTTGGACCTTGCTTCAATTATTGGAATCGGAAGATAAGAAATTGATCAGTCTCATTGGGAAATCCGAAGAGATTGTACAAATGATCAAGAAAATTGCAGATACCCAAATCGAATCGGATGATGAGGAGGAAGAGGACGGAGAAGGAGAGGTTGTTCAACTCGCCCAAAGATCCCTTCAACTTCTAGGTCAGGGCAACAAGCAATCACATATCGAGGGCTGAGAGAAAAGCCGTGTTTTCGAATAGATCTTTAATTTGGTTTTGCATCTGGGCGTGGGAAGGCAAGGTGTTACGGAGTATCAGCCAGGAAGTCGTATTTTAGTAGCGAGCATTGAAGGAGTGGGGAAGGTACAGGACTGCCCCTTTTTGGCAGTCGTGGCAATGCAGGAAGACTCAAAGCTGTGTTATCAGACTGCGATGATTTCCTTCTAACGTTCTCCTTGGACTTGTTACAATTCATACCAGGTTTCTTTAGGTATTCTTCCATGTAATTAGATAGGAGCTTATGATATCCAACACTAAAAACCAAAACTTGGGACTTTGTTGAAGCTTGGTCTTGATTTTTCTTCAGGCTTTTAATAGAATACATCTACCCTTCATCGACGGGGGTCAATCCATTCGTGACCCATTTTCTTTCACTGAATGGTTGAATTTTGGCAATAACTTTTCCTCTGATCAACGCCATTGGCATGGGTCCGAAATGTCTCGAGTCTCTTGAATGGGGTAAATTATCTCCAATCACCCAACAATGACCTTTCGGAACCTGGGTCACTCAGCTTCTTTTCTTCAACCATGAGTTTAAAAACAACCCACCTGTAACATTTCCAGACTCCCACTTCCTGGAGTATCTCTCATCACATAATCACCCTCCATCCCTAAAACTCGCTTGATGACTTTCTGACCGGGTTCTACGACGCTGTCGAAGGTGATGACATCCCCGACTTGAATCCCGCGCCCGCGACGGTAGTACTTTGAGACCAGCAGGCCGTCTAAGAGTATTTCGAAGGTGGGAAGCATGGAGGCGCCCCAGGTGGTGCTGTAGCCGTAGCCATGGGCGACGAAGAGGTGGAGGCTGAGGACTGTGCGGAGGGTGATGGTGAAGAGTCGGAGGGGGTGGCCTGAGTAGGTTTTTAGGAGGTATTGGAGGGGGGTGTGGGGAGTGGGCATTGGGATTGTGGTGGTGGAGGGGAGAGATTGGATTCCACCTGGGCAGTTTGATATTGGGGTTGGTCACGGGATGAGATGGAGTGTGGTGGTGGTGGGGGTGCAGGGGTTGGGGATAGCTTCTTCGACGACGTCCAAGCAAAACGTCAGATTTTTATACAAAGTTGTTTTCCACACAACAGAGTAAGCAAACGTCAAACCGCGAACATGAGGAGCTCAAGGTGTATCTTCAGCACCGCATCGGCCCTCCGATCCGTCTTCATCGCCCCAATTGAAGTCACAAAACCCACACCTCTCCTCACCCAAAAATGGCAAGCTTTCACCCCTCTCCCATCGCACCACCAACGAGCCTACGCCTACATGGTCACGCCCAAAGACGCACCCACGAAATCGCGTCTCCCCCGCGACCGGGAGATTCCGTACCCTTATATCCGTCTCGTAGAAGACGGCATCCTACTCGAGGGATCCCGCCGCCTAACCTTCGTCCTCTCACAACTCGAGCCCAAAACCGAGTCGCTCGTCATGGTCGTCGAGCCGACAGACGAGGAACCGTACCCCATCTGCAAGATCATCAACAAGGAAGCCGAGTACAAGCGCCTCAAGGCGGCGAAGAAGGAGCGGGCCAGGGACCCTGGAAAGACGACCAAGACGCTCGAGTTGAATTGGGCGATTGGGCGGAATGATTTGGCGCATCGGTTGGAGAAGATGAGGGAGTTTTTGAGGAAGGGGTTTAAGGTTGAGATGGTGCTGGTGAAGAAGAAGGCGAAGGGGAAGCCGCCTGTTTCGATGGAGGTTATGGAGGGGTTGGTGAGGAGGATTAGAGAGGTTTTTGGGGAGGGGGGGTGGAGGGAGCATAAGGAGATGGAGGGGAGTTTTGGGGGGCAGGTTACTCTATTTGTGCAGGGGAGGGTGGAGAAGGGGGAGAAGGGGGTGGGTAAGGAGAAGGAGGGAGAGAGCAAGAAAGAGGGGGAGAGTGTTGTGGAAGGGGAGAGTGCTGTAGATGGGGAGAGTGTTGTAGCTGGGGAGAGTGGTGTAGGAGGGGAGAGTGGTGTAGATGGGGAGAGTGTTGTACATGGGGAGAGTGCTGTAAAAGGGGAGAGTGTTGTAGAAGGGGAGAATGTTGGAGAAGTAGAGGAGGGGAAATGAGTGTAGAACACTTTTATAGAGAACATGTCAATCCAAGGGTTCAAGAGTAGGCCAGTGGCCAAGGTGATTCCATGATGCGATGCACTAAAACATATCATTTTAGTCGCAGACTTTGGTAAATTCTTCCGGTTCCTTGCTACTTTTATTACTCAACTCCCTTCCTACTCTTTCTGTCCAATGAGAAGTCCGAGTGAATGAATACCTACTGCCATTATACTGTTCCTAACTTCATACAAGTGACGATCGTTGGCAAGCGACAACGTATGCCTTCTCGAGAACCAATCGCTCAATGACACTGTACTCCGGGTATTTGACCAGCGCCCCAGAGATTGCAAATGAGACCGCGGCACTATCTTCTGCGCTTTCAAATTCTCCCTTCTCCATGTATTGAATAGACATTTCCGCCTCTGAGAATTCTGTTCCAGGTCTCGGCGTCTCGCATTTGTAGTCATCGCTGCTTTTTCGTACAAGCAAAGCAAATTTCGCAGCTGCGTCGCATACTTCTTCCCACGGATTGGCGTGCTGCTGAGTTCCATAGCCATTCTTGTCGGTGTACTCTCGACGCATGAATGGATCCAGGTGATCCCATATCGCTGCTGCAACTTTCAAGGATTGGGGCTGGTCACTCTTGAGAAGGGATGCACATTTTACCGTGTGGACTCTCCATTCAACGATTTCTTTTTCACTCTCTATGCAGTGTCAGTGGGAACAACTCTCGCATTGTAATCTCTGTACTTACTAGGGGCATACTCCAAAAGTGCCATCTCAAATTTCGCCAGCTGGAGTTCCATTTCCGAAAAGCTTTCAGACTCCAGGCCAAAGTGAGGCTTCTTCAAAATTTCGCCATTGATGATCTGGCATATCATTGCCCGCACTCTCATTGCAAGTTGTTCCTCCGTTGGACCATGAGCCCAGTAGTCAAAGAGATCTCTGAAGAATCGGGGTGTTTTGCTCGTAGATCTAGGAGTTTGGACCGTGGGATCGAAGAGATAATACCTCTGAATGACTCGTTGGATGACATCTCTCAAACGAAAAAATGCCGCAGTGACAGTACCGTCGTCAATCTCTTCGCCCTTTTCTTTTGATTTGCTGAGGATCATACGCCGGAGGTTCTTGGAGTTCTCTTGAAGGACTTTGATTTGAGATTCCAACGACTGATTACTGTTTTTCAGGTCATCTATTTCCTTTGCTGTATATTCGGATTTTGTCCCAGATTCCTGTTCCTTTGATCCGCTGAGGATGATGCCCTTGAGCTTCTTGGTATTCTCTTGAAGGGCTTCAATTTGAGACTCCAACAAATGATTACTCTTTCTCAAGTCATCCATCTCCATCGCTAAAGATTTGGATTTTTTCATAAATTCCTTCTCCTTTGATCTGCTGGAGATGACATCCCGGAGCTTCCTGACATTCTCTTGAAGTGCTTTATTTTGAGACACCAACGACTGATTCCTGGTTTTCAAGTCATCCATCTCCCTCGCCACAGATTCGGCTTCTTTCCCAAACTCCCTTTCACGAGTCTTAGCTCTATGAAGAAGATTATTGTGTTTTTCAGCTGACATCGCGAGGAGGTGTTGAGAATGTTTATACTCGACCTCCAGTTCGTGGAACGTATGATGTTTCTTTCCATCGGCTACCAAACGGTCAATTTCGTTCCTCAATTTTTCGTTCTCGTGCTCAAGAACTTCTTTCTTGTCATCCCGGAAGTATCTTTCGAGCTGTAAAACTTCGGATTAAATTGACAGCTCAATAAATATGCAGAAATGGAAGTACTTACGTCACTTAATGTTACATCTTGGCTCGCATCAGCGCTCGTCTCTTTCTTGTGCGGGAAAATCTTTTCCTCAAGTTGACGGAATCGCTCATCGAGTCTTTTGTTTATGGATCGGAATTCTTCGGCCAATTCTAATTCCACACGTAGAGCTTGAGGTTCATCAGACATCCGCATGTCATCTTCATCATTTGGTGACATGATGGTATCTTCAACACTTCTACTGGTGTGACCGTTGTACGAAGATTTACCTTTGTCGCAAGGATGAGCGTGGCTTTTGGTTGTTGCTGAGTGCAAAGGAAAATGAAACAAAGGAGACTGAAACTCACGTCTTGGGGTTGTCACAATCACAAAGTAATGATCAAAGAAGGTCCCCACCTTTTTGCTAACGAGTTGCTCTACTACACACTCTATATCCTTTGATTCCTTCCATTCCCTACATAACCATTCACTACATTCACCCCTTTCGCAGTGATATCCTTAAGTAACACACGTTACATCAAGTCATCTGGTACATGCCTGCGGAGCTCAATGGTGATTGAGTGAGAGCTTTACTGGAACTAGTCAAATCGCAAAAAACTCAGTTTGTCTGGTTTATTCTCCGAGGCCACCCTCTTTGAGGGTGAGGTTTTTTTTTTATTTTACTTTTTGATCTTTTTGGGGGGCGTTTGCATTCACTCTGATAACAAGAAGTATAAGTACCAGCATATCTTTTCATAGCTGAAGATTTTGTTTTCTGTAAGGCTAGCATGAGACGTAGATTACTGCCAAAGAGATATTTCTCTGTCAACGACATGTATTCAATCTATCAAAGACAGGTGCAAGCAAGTTAGGACTTGTCTTTCCATGGCTGCTGGTGCACTTCCTGCACGCAGGAAGTGAAGTTTGACAAACCTCCACGTGGAAGTGTGTTCTTTCCACGTGGTATTATGATATTACTACACGTGGGTAGTATGTTCTGTTTAGTTCATTGACCAAGACTATCTCATTTTGTCAAAGAATAATATTCACTCTGCCAAAAAAGGCATTCATTCACCTCGCTGCATTTCTCAGTTTCTTAAGACAACCCTTCTTTTGTTCCCCACAGTTTGCTGATGCATATAGTACCATTCCAAACTGAGATCAAGACTTCCTATACTCCAGAATCCATGTCTTGGTTATTCTCTTAATGTTGAACTTCCTTGCGCACCAAAAGTGCTTCTGTGTAATCTCAATATGGAGAACCTCAAGCAAACTTTAGCGAGCTTCGATGGTACTATGATTTTTACTTTTCTATAGTTGTCACAACCATGTCGGCAGCGATGAAGTTTTCCTTGGAGGTGGGTGGTGTTGAGATGGGAAGTTTTGTTGCGACTACGACTAAGAAGATCATGGATAATGCAGAAGATGGAGAATATTGGGACGATATGGATGTTGTCTTTGATCTCGGACTTTATTGGGATTTATTTGGCGTAGTAGCCTTTCCTGGCTACCTCGGCTCTTCTTGTCCACTACTGAATAGTCAAAAAAAGAGTACCAATCCCCCCCTAACTCCACCTTCTGTTTGTTTTGACTTCAGAACAGCAAGGTTATTACTGCCAATCAACCACTTTCATAAGCCGACTTCGGTTCCTCAAAGTAATGCGACATTTCTAGTCCTCCTCCATTCTTGAACCCACATTTGACGTAGAATCCCTCATTCTTCACGCTGCAGTTTAGGATCGTCTTGTAACAGCCGATGGCTTGGGCGACGGAGTCGAGACCGTTGATCATCTTCTGTCCCAGTCCTTTTCCTTGGTGCTCTTTCGTGATGGATATTTCTTCCATGTGGCCAATTGTTCCGAGGTCGTGGATGCTTGGTGAGTTGTTAGCTGGGTTGAGAAGGTGTGATAGTATTATTGTATGGAAATAGTGACAGGTGCTGTTTCAATGGCTTTAGGGGAATAGGACCATTGTAAAAAGCTCCGTCTGGAAACTGCCCGAGTATATTTTTTGAACATAAAGAGGTACTTGAAGAACTGGCATAATTGAAGCGACTGTGTGAGTAATTTGGGATAGTTGACTTCAATGTGTCTCTGTTTCCCAAGTGCTTTGAGAGAATTGAGATGATCGTTTCAAGGCTTCTGAAACAATGAGTTCTTACTATCTCGAGCAATAACCACATCTTTCACGATCAGTGGTTGAGAACGGTTAAGAGCCTTGCCCAATAGCCTCACCAAATCGCGAATTACAATCAAAGAATTACGTAAATCAACAAAGTCACTGACACTCATCCTTCACTTCAAAGCAACTACCCTCACAACTCCTCCAACATACGAGAACTAAAGGAAAGCAAATCTGCACTCACAATTTCCTCTCCACAAGCAAAACACCCGTTCCCACAATTCTCTCCTCCTCATTCTCAATGACAAGAATGTAATATCCTCCCTTGGCTTGCGTATCCATCCAATCATATCGTTCATGGAACTTCTCCTCGGTCACATTTCCGATGTGCGTTAATACTTTTAGACACTCGAGGAAGCCTTTTGCGTAGTCGTTTCGTTCTAAGGGCCGGATTTTGAAACCGGCGGGCAGGGAGGAGGTCACTTCTTGGGAGATGAGGGTGGGTTGGAAGAGCGGTTGGGGAGTCGTCATTGTGATGATTGTGGGGTTTTTGGAGATGGGGAGGCTTGGATATGAAATGGGGGGAAATGGTATTGAGTGGAGATGAGTTTGAGATTGAAGCTTTTGAGAGGGTTTATTGCTGAATACTCTTATTCTCAATATCATTACATTGAGCTTGGGTCTAGCTCCAGACGGCATCTGGTGAAAGTGGGGGAGTCTCGTGATTCTGCTTGATGTGTTCCTGCAGGTGTTGTACCTACCTTTCACGTGGAGGAAACTTAACTTGGGGGGTTGAGCTGGATATCTTTGAATGGCTTCAATCAATTATGGGCAAAGGTGGGATTTATATCAGTGAAAGATGAGGCTGGTCTTGATACCCCACACAGATCCCATTCCGAGCTTCACCGACACCCTCATAAATCTGCTCGTATCATTCCAAAGACCAAACTCGATACGGAGTCACACTACAAAGTTGTCAATGTAACGTCGTTATCTTGATGATTGGTCGAGAGAATCTGATATCGCATTCGGCCGTCCACTGTATGACCGCTTGTGGATATTCCTCCGCTTGAAGCTCAAGGATGTTCTTTTCGGGTTGCTCATGAATCCACTGGAGTGCATCCGTAGATAAGACCTACAGTCCCTTGTACTGACCGACACGGCTCGATGTTGATATTCAGATAAGATTTTCTCTGGATTTTCTCCATAAGTAAGGTTGGACGTGCTCCATTTAAGCCTACGGACTTTTTGTGACGTCGACGACTTGAAACCAAAATGGATGCTCAACCAGCTTCAACGATGGATTCCACAGCTGGCAACAAACAAAACATTGAAATCAGAGCCGATATGGCGAAGGATATCTCGCATGATGGCCCGGCAGATATCAAGAAAGGAACATTGCTCGAAATTGATGCGACGCGCGATATCACCAATGCCGAGCATGAGTTGAAATTCTGGGATGCTGTGAGGCAATATCCCATGGCTGTCTTTTGGGCTCTGTTCTTCTGTATTGCGGTTATCATGGCTGGGTTTGACGCGCAGATTATCACTTCTTTCTATGCTCTGCCTTCGTTTCAGACTCATTATGGGAGTTTGTTTGAGGGGGAATATATTATTACTGCTCCGTGGCAAACTGGTGAGAGTCTTTTCTATGATTTGTCTATTAAATTTCGAAACCCTTGCAGACACCGGATGCCTGATTTTTCTTATAATCGTCTTGAATTCTGAGCTCAAAAGCTAGATGTTGGATATACTAATACTTCTCGCAGCTCTGGGAATGGGCAATCCAATCGGTCAGATCGTCGGTGCGCTTGCAGCAGGTTGGCCATTGGAAAAATGGGGAAGAAGATGGACACTAGCAGTCTGCTGTTGCTGGTCTATTGTCTTCGTCTTCGTGCAATTCTTTTCAACATCTCTTGGAATGCTCTGCGCCGGGGAAATCTTGGGTGGACTTGCGTATGGTTTCTACGTGGTTATTGGCCCTGTTTATGCTTCAGAAGTCTGCCCTCTTGCTCTTCGTGGTGTTCTCACTGCCTCTACAAACTTGGCCTTTGTTATTGGTCAATTTATTGCTCAGGGAGTCGCTGCTGGGATGGCTAATAGAACTGATGACTGGGCTTATAGTAAGTAGATCTCCACTGGTATTGGAAATGGGTTTTATAAGAAAATACATGGCTAACAGCTCTATAGAAATTCCATTTTTGTTACAGGTACTACTCAAATCTAATTACGAACGGACGGAATATCTATCCGCATCATTTGGGATACTGACACCTGTTTCTAGTGGGTGTGGCCCGTTGTCCTCCTCGCTGGTCTACCGTTTGCCCCAGAAAGTCCTTATTGGCTTGTCAGACAAAATCGGAAAGAAGAAGCAAAAGCTTCCTTGATGAAGCTTTCCTCCTCAAAACATCGACCCGATCTTGATGCTGTCCTCGTGATGATTGAACAAACCGACCTTTTGGAACAAGAACTCGAAGCTACAACCACGTACATGGATTGCTTCAAGGGGGCTAATCTTAAAAGGACTGAAATTTCGGTCATGGTTTACTTAATTCAAGTTATCAGTGGAAATCCTATGATTGGATATGCCAATTTCTTCTTCATTCAGGCTGGTCTCAACTCCTCCGACGCTTTTAATAGTTAGTTGTCAAGTTTGAAGTACCAAGGGGTTCAATAGCTAACAATGTATAGTGGGAGTTGGGAACACTGCACTTGGTTTTGTCGGAACTATTCTCTCGTGGCCACTTATGTCATATGTAAGCATCGCGCTATTTTCAGGAGACTGCTTAGCTAACAATTCCAGATTGGAAGACGCTCAATCTATCTTACCGGAATGGTATTCATGACCACCTTCCTCTTCGTAATTGCCTTCCTCGACTTCGGCCGTAGCCACTCAGGCATAGTATGGGCTCAAGCTTCACTCATGGACATCTGGACCTTCACATACCAAACCACCGTCGGGCCAATATGCTTCGTGATCATCTCGGAAGTTTCCGCAACTCGTCTCCGTGGGAAAACAATCGCCATCGCTACAGCTGCTCAAGCATTCGCTTCCATCGTCTTCACGATTGTCATGCCGTATATGCTTGGTAGCGATCAGGCAAACTGGCGTGGGAAAGCGGGGTATCTGTTTGGGGCAATTAGTTTTGTGTGTGCAATTTGGTGTTGGTTTAGGATTCCTGAGACGAAGGGTAGAACTTTTGAGGAGTTGGATATTCTGTTTGAGAGGAAAATTAAGTCGAGGGATTTTAGGAAGTATGATTTAATTGAAAGGGAGGGGTTGGCATAGACTTATAGTGTGGAGAGGCGAAGAAATTATGTGAATTGTTTTTTAAGAAGAACGGTTCAGTCGGTAAATTGATAGCACAAATTACTTGACAAAACGTTACCTATTAGTCTCAATAACCAATCAAAAGAATATGAGCCAGGATAGCTTGGCGTCGACCTTTGACTTACGTGCTAACGTTATCACAGTGTCTCGTTTACCGTCACCACCGTCACGCTAAGCGAGAGTGCAATCCTAAGTCATGAAGATGCTTGGTCGTCGCAAAGATACATACCTCGATAGTCCATAATCTCAGCCTTCAAGCACTACTTAGACATCGGATCTAGGGGATTTGGAAAAGATATAGCTTTCTCATGACAAGTCATTCTCCCTCAAAATGGTATCTGGTCATTTCCCTCCTTGGTTTTGTGGGTTGTGCGCTCACTTATCTGAGTTGAAGACAATTGTTTTCGTAACGAGATGGCCCGCCGTTCATTTTACTCAGTACTGTAAGAGGCTTTGCTTGGTCGAAAGAGATTTATCATTGGTGATTGAGACCTACATAATAAGTGAGCGACATTGAACATGTAATGAAAGAGGCTTCAAGCCCCTTTGGTGCAGTGTATCTGCTAGTTATTCTTCGGCGGAATTAAAGCACATCTTCAAGGTGGCTTGCTCTGGAAGAAACGCAACAGCTTTTCCCATCAATTGCTCGCTTCTTCGGGGTATATTGCAATTACAACCACCGCAAACCAGCAATTGGGCTCTCTTTTTCTTTAAAGGGAACAAGTTCCTTCAAAGAGACCCAATTGATGTAGACTTGTGGGGTGAAACACCGAAACGGTCTCCTTCTATAAGTAGAAAACCTGCCTTCCCTTGAACGAAAGGGGGCCTATATAAATATAGAACGGAAGTCTTTTTGCGATTCGGAATTTTTTCCCGCCTATCTTTGAGGAGAGACCCATCGTCTCATTCGTTTCAAAGTAATTCTAGCACAAATGCTATTTCCAAAAAGAGAGCTTCCCATGGCTCCAAAAAAAAAAGTGGTTATTTGTAGTAACGTCGCTCAATGGAGAAGGAGGAGAGTCTCAGCCACCGTTGAATGATTCTGCTGAACCTCAAGGTTATATTTATCCAGATGTTGCGCCCTTTGCCAAGGATTGAAATTACTAAAGAGATGTTAATGCTTGTAGATCCATCTTACTTGCCTTTATGCAACAAGCTGTACATGGGAAATTTGTAGGATAGATGGACTTGTGAGTGGACCAAAATCTCCGATCCGCAACTCTGCAGGTACCAGAATGCAACCCCGGAGTTCTGGAAACATGCATGGAAGGTTCTCTCTTCTTGTTTTTGGAGTATCAAACTCGCGGGATTATCGGGGAGTCGTGCTTTCCACATCTTTCCTCTCAAGTTCATGGCGTTGATAAGCTCGTATCTCCTCGTCAATGTGCTTGCTTTTCTCCACCAAGGCACTCTGGGCATCGTGACGTGAGTTTACCAGGGTGACCATCCCTCTTTGCCATCATCGCGCTTATCGGCAGCCGCCCAAGAACGCTACTGTAAGAGTACCGCACTGCCAACCTCGGCGCAGAACCGCCTCTTTCCGTGATCTCGGAATTGCTGTCGTCATGTCAATCGCCCTTGCATGCATTAGGTTTCCCATCATCGTGGAGTGGAGGCTGCGATACGTGTTTGATGTGGAACCCCTCTCCGCCGAGGGTGATATTTGCACACGTATCGTCATGACAAATGGATGGCCTCGTCCCCTGCTTTGCATACATTCATTCGTGTGAGGAGTACGAGTGTACGAGTGTACGGGCATTTCTCCATCTCAAATTACCTCCGTACAAACCCCTTTGAGAAATACCTGCGGAAAACGTCCAGTGGACGCCACTTTTCTGCCGTCTCGTCCGAGCATCCATGTACAAAGCCACTTTACTGCTAGTGAAAAGTATCTGTGCCGCTTCTGTTTCTAACCGCCATGTTTTCTTTTATCTTTACAGATCCCCCGGAGAAATTGTTTCCTTGTTCTTCGCCTTTTGAGAAAAATGAAGTCTTCAGTGTTTCTTCAATTATGTGTTGCTGCTCTCACTCTCGCGGGACCACTTACAGATAGACAGGCAACTTCCAATTGGACAATAGGTCAGACCGTTCAGACCAGTAGTGGTCCTGTTGCTGGACATGCCGCGAGAAATCAATCTGGAGTCTCAGAATACCTAGGCATTCCTTTTGCACAACCGCCAATTGGCAACTTAAGATTTGCCGCTCCCGTCAAATATACGGGAAGTGCAACCCTCAATGGAACCAGCTTTGTAAGAACCAAAATTCTTACTACCAAATTTATTGCTAATATGAAGCTAGGGATTTTCCTGTCCTATACAAGTTACCAACTCTACTTCAGTCCCCAATGTTGCTTTAGCGAATGTTACCGCAGCTGGGGTCGCATATCTAGCCAGCTCACAGCCACGATCAAGATTCGATGAGGACTGTTTGACATTGAATGTTTGGACAAAGCCTCAAACCGGAGAATCAAAGAAAGCCGTTCTCGTTTGGATCTACGGAGGCGCTTTCAAAGGTGGAAGTTCTTCTATTGCTTTATACGATGGAGCAAATATTGCTGATCAAGAAGACGTTATCGTGGTTTCATTCAAGTGAGTTTTGCCGAGTCTTCGTACCATAAGAAGAGCACTAATTCTATCAAGTTACCGACTTTCGATATTCGGATTTTCCGGAAACCCTGGAGGCCCAGGAAATGTCGCCTTCTTAGATCAAAGGCTGTATGCACTTCCCTCTATGTGCCATATTTTTGAACTCTTCTCTTAGAACTTGGGGAGCAAATGATTCACTTATTGCTCTCGGCTTCTTGTTTTAACATTTCTAACTTTATACAGGGCAATTGAATGGGTCAGGGATAATATTGCCAACTTCCGAGGTGATGCTTCACGAATCACAATTTTCGGACAATCAGCAGGAGCTGCATCCGTTGATTTCTATTCATATGCATGGAAATCGGACCCAATCGCTGCAGGATTCATTTCTGAATCAGGAACAGTATTCTCGTGGTCATTGCCCGCCTCAAAGGCGGTCGCTAGTAAAGCATGGTTTGATACTGTCAGCAATGCGGGATGTGGAAACGCTTCCTCTGACAATGCGACTATAATTTCTTGTATGCAATCTAAGAGCACAACAGAAATCTTCAATGCTTTGCCTGTTGTTACTGGAATTGGGGTAGTACTGGGATCTTTTGGACCTTCCGTGGATGATACAGTGGTGTTTGCAAACTACACATCGAGAACGCCAGCGGCTTTGCCGTTACTTATTGGCAGCAATGGTAGGTTATACGGCCCGGGAAACTTTTGGGCACATTTATAGATGAGACTCTATGTCTCACAGGTCCTTCTGCTCCTGCTGGGAAGTATATACTGACTAAATTTACAGATTATGAGGCTGGTTTGTTTCGAACACAGTTCGCGCTTAATAATATCACCTACTCGGATGCGGATTGGGATGCTTTTAATCTTCAAGCATTTACTTGTCCAGCTGGTATTAGAGCAAACGCAAGTATCGCTGAAAACATTCCTACTTTCAGATATCGTTATATGGGAGAGTTTCCAAATACCCGCATATCTGCAGAATCCGGCGCCTATCACGGCGCTGAGTTGCCAATACTCTTCAATACTGCACTTACCAATCCACCTTCAACGGCAGAAGAAGTGTCAATTGGCAACTACATGCGCGGAGCCTGGGCGACTTTTGCAAAAGATCCAGCAAAGGGACTGACAAACTATGGTTGGCCGGCTTACGGCACAGGAGACTCATTAGTAAGACTGGGTTACAACAATCTTACCGGGACAAATGCCGTTAATCCTTCGGTTTATGATGCCGAATGTGTCAACTTCAACGTATCGTCTTCGGATTATCAGGGTCTTTCTGGGAGTTCTGGTGCTGGGACACCAACACCTACTGTTAACCCAGGTTCAGGAGGTTCGCCCACATCTAGTCCTACGTCAACTGCGTCGAGTAGTGCAGGGACCAAAAAATCTGCATCTTTATTTGTAATTATTTTAGGGGCGGCGATATCGTGCGTCTTATGATGATATTTTGGGGGCTACTTGTACTTAATGAGAATATATGATGGATATGATCACCAATCCCTTTTCTAGACGCCCTGCCGATGTGAACACCCAGGTGAATACCTAATTGAGTACTTGTAGTTTGCCAACGCACCATCTGCGCTAAGTTAATGGCCCCCAAAAGAGAAAGAAAACAAGGTCACGTGTAAGGTGAAGTTACGGATCTGGTTAGCGCTGATGTTCCATGGTGAGGCATCATCCATTTTCTGCATGTTCACGGCGCTCGGGGTCCTTGAAGCCGACCAGTACTCGTACTCGTAGAACCTCCCTTCTTCTCCATCAACGTATTCAAGCAACCCCATTGAAGAAACGGCAAATAAACTACACACACATCAGGACCTGATAGAAAGGAACCGACCTACTTTCCGACCACTATAGAGCTGCTGAGAGATATATCGATATCAGGAGCCGCAGTCTCCACTGAGACGGAAGGGAAATACGAATCACGTGAAGACGGTGCAGCGGAGCGGCTCTTTCGGGGAGATTGTATACGAAGAAGAGATATATTGAAGGAAATCTTAGAGGGTTGAAAGAAGAAACGGTGTGGGTAGTGGCTGGGAAGAAAACTTTTGGCTTATGGCGACGAGCAATGGTGGGACTGGAGGGAGAAAGGGCAGAGTTCCGGGAACGACTGGAAGTATGACAATATTGACTGGAAGAGAAGACACCGTCACTCCCAATCCACCTGGCATCTTACGAGATCCCACCATCGCTCCCCGAAAACTGAATACTGATATCCCGGACATTCTTCCGCATGAACGAGTCTTTCCTATACAGATAGGAAGCGAGTTGTTCAGGCTGAGTGGTGCAAGTATCAGTTCTGATGGTATGTGTCCTTTTGCTGTGCGAGTCGTTGAAGAAGAAACAAGACTGAGAAGCCTAGAGCACCTTCATACTTTTCCCAATTTTTCCAGTGTCAGTTGAAGACCGCCGAAGAGAGTGGTGAGGAGTCGACTGGCGTGCGGACTTTATATATCGATCGAGATCCTGTTACATTCCGGGATATTTCTCTGCATCTCCAAGGATACCACGTGGCTCCCAAGAATGGAAGCCACTTTGTCAAACTATTTGCCGATGCACAATTTTACAGCTGTAAGTGTTTCCCTATATGCTTATGCAATTCTAAAGGTTGTAGTGCCAAGATTGATATCACAACTCTATGAAGAGAGTATCTTCATCTCGATCGGCCATCGCGATTTTCAGATTCCAAAAGAGATATTTTCAGATCCGGGAAATAGTCCAAACTATTTTTCTCTAGGGTTTGGAGTCTTCTTCACTACCCCCACAGAGGTGTTTCCCGGTCTAAATCGAGATGGACTTCTCCGACCACCTTCCATACTGCCACCAGCTGTACCAAATCGATCAGCAGAAATCTTTTCCGATCTCCTTCACCTCCTGCGCGGATACCCTTTACATATCAGAAACGAAAATCACCGAGCCGAACTATTACGCGACTGTAAATACTTTCATCTCAAAGGCTTAGAACAAAAACTCATCCGCCATTCCATATCCTACAACCTTGCGAGACGGAAGAACGAAATCACACTGCGTCTAGAAGACGTCCGACAATCTGGAATTTCCGTGGTGACAGATGCTGGACAATCCCCACCACCTACAACGCCAGCCAGTGACCTTCTCTCAAATGCTCGACCAGGATTAATAGGCTATGTGAATTACGCACGACCATTCGTGGATCCAAAAGCGTACGAACTGGTTCTCGAAATTGGAGATGAATGCACGAAATTACATTTCAATTCTCACCCTGCGTCGAATACCACCACAATGCGAGCAGAATTCTTTGGCGATGGAAAGACGAGGATAAGCAGGCTATTCGAGGTCATTGCCACAAAATTAAATCTCCCCACTTCACAACCACTAGGTCTTCTCATGAAAAATGGAGGTGCAGCTTCACAACCTGCATCACCAGGAAACACACCTCTCTCACACGAAGGAGATCTAGTCCGCTGCGTCATGGGAGACGACGCATGGGTGTCTCTGGATGGGAAGGAGTGGAAGGGGAGAGGAGAGGAAGACGGGAGTATCGCGTCTCTAAGTATGGAAGATGACCATCCTCGTCCACCAAAACGAAGACGCACAGATGGCAGTCTGGTAGAGGAGCATCAGAGGTGGATCGTCAAGACTGGACAATGGCGGTTGAAGGTGCAGCAGAATCATGGTCTAGGGGGTAAGGAGTGTGTGCTCGTTGCGGTGAAGTTGGATGCTGTTTCTGGGGAGCTGGAAAGGAATGCTCAGAGGGGGTTTTTGGGAAGTTAGGTGGTTGTCTTGCGCTTTTTGTGATGTAATGATAAACATCTGCTAATTGACTTTTGTGGGTGATGGTTGACTTGTATTTTATTACCTGTATAATCAAGTCTTGAGTTATGCCGTTATGATAATCTCTCTGCCTACTTTTTCTTCTTTCACAACCTTCTCTCCGATGTCTAAACGACATAATCTCTCTCAAAATCTCTCTATCTCTAAAAGGTCACTTTGGAGATTGTGGCCGAATTAGAATCCATTATCCAGATCAAGTAGGCAAGACAGAAAAAAAGGTACTCGCTTAAAACTCTCTCTTCCCATCTCCACACGCCCTCGCTAATCTCGCCTCCACTTAACTCCTAAGAAAAAGCAAAGCGGTAGGTGAAAAAAAAGGATTATCATATCCTTCATACAATAAACTTATCATCCCTCAATCCTCCTCCCATTCTTAAAAAACAGCCGAAAACCCGCAAAGTCGAAAAGCAGACGAATTGAGCTCGTTCGTTATTTTAGCTTAGCTTAGGTAGTTTAGTAAATCTTTCCTCGCGGCGTACTCTCTATCCTTATTTTCCTTATTTTCCTCATTCTCCTCATTCTCATTTTGTTTTTGTTTCTGGGAAGCAGGAGGTACAGTAGGTAGATTCCTATACTTGGGCTGTGGACGTGACTTTATATGATGGTAAGATAGGTAGAGGGAAGTAGGTAGATTTGCTTATGTGATTGGCGAGTTGGAGGCTTGCGCACTTGCACTCCAGGTGTGTCAAGGTAGGAAACTGTTTTGAGAGAAGGGGCGTTGGGAGTTCTCGTGCCAGGATGTGACCAACCTCGACCGATAGCTGAGACGAACCTGGAAATCCCGCGTCGAGACGACAAGACTATCCAAGTAGGTCTATCCCTTACCTAGTTATATATCAACTACTACTATACCGCAACGTATATCCAGCATCTTAAAACACATTTCCTTATCCCATATGCCGACTTCTATTCCCCAACAGTTCCCAGACCAGAAGAAGTTATTTTAGTTGTTCATATTATTGATTTCGCATTCTTGGCTAGGTAAGGGTATCTATTCACCATCTATCTCTTCTATCCATTAAATCGGTATTCTCCCGCTAAGACAAACTAGTCTCTCCCAAAAGACGACGCCGAAACTCCAGGTACCTATCTATATAGTAGATGTAAAAGTACATATAATATACAAAACATCCCAAAACACCACAATATATACACTCCACCCCCCAAACCCCAAACCCCAAACCCCATCCCCATCATCTCCCACCCCCCCACC
>UNPT01000578.1:0-25169 GCA_900536445.1 Hymenoscyphus occultus | reverse complement strand
GGGGGTGGGAGAAGGGGGGGCGCCACGGGAGTACATGCCCTCGAAAGGAAATACAAGTTTTAGTCAATGAAAGAAGTAATCAGATCGTTTAGAACAAAAAATCTAATTCGAGAAAAAAGGTGTTGTGTGTGTGAATGGGCTTTTAGTAGTTAGCTATTTGCAATACACGACTTGCTTTGAATGTGTTTGATATGCGAATAGTTAGGGCGTGAATAAAAAAGTACTAGTCATTTTGTATTCGTTCACTACATCCAACTCTCTCTTGCCCCAAATACTTATAAAGTGTGGTTGGGCTCAAGCTCAGGGGAGCATTCGGCAAATAGTCACCCCTGGCCAACCAACGGTTTCCCGTTGCCGTTGCTGCATGGCAACAAGCATCCTCCACTCAGAAAACCTTGAACACCCCCACTACGAGAGACAGCACATCACAGAACCTGATTCGATCAATTGGCTACAGCTCCAGGTACATTAAGCTTCCCTTTTTCCGAGGTGCAGCAGCTTTCTCGAGAACATCTGAACCATCGTCTTCCCATCTCGAGCTCCTCACGATCAATTGCTCACCAAGAGTCCTAGGGTGTCAATTGTGCGTGAGCGGGGTATTTACATTCCTCTGTGAAAGTCAACAAAGTTGGGTGCAGGTGGGCAGTACTCAGTACACCGACAACGCAAAGATGCGCTCCACCGTCCTCACCACATCGCTCTCTCTCTTCTCCCTCCTCCCCTCCCTATCCGCCCTCCAAATCCCCTCGATCCTACAATCCTTCTACGAAGCTCAAACCCTCACAAACGACACCGCAGAACCTCACGAACTCCTTAAGCGCGACGGCAATTGCGCACCGGACTACAACTCCTGCTCCACGCTCGCCGCCAACTTCGGGGGCGCGTGTTGTATCCAAGGCTCAACATGTACCTTGGACCGCGCGAGGAACGTAGCCTGCTGCCCCATCGGCGCGGTCTGCACGGGGACGGTGATTCTTGGGTCTGCGGCTCCGACGGGTATCATCATCGGAGGGGGAGCGACGACAGGACCCGCTCCTAATACACCCACGACTACCGCACCTGGAAATCCGAACAGCGCGACCATCACCGCTGCTCCGAGCGTGGTGCCAAATGCCTTCTTCCCCTTCCCCATCATACCCACGACGTACCCCAACTCCGTCGCCTGTGCCGCCGCCTACACGGCCTGCTCGCAGAACTTCGCGGCGTGCACGGCGAATTTGGGGGGAGCCTTTGGAGTCACGGTCGTGGCGCCCCAGGGGGGTGTTACGGTTGCGCCGACGGCGGTGAATCTGGGGGTTGCGAGTGCGAATTCGGTGTGTAGTTCGCTGAGTCAGGCGGCTTGTTTGAATTTAAGGCCTAGTGATTGTGACAGGTTTGGAGCTGCGGGTGGTGGGTCTTTTGTTATTGGGGGGACGACGGTTAATGCTGCGGGACCGAGAGAGACGGGGTGGGGGAGGGTTGGGATGGTTGCTGGGGTGGGGTTGGGTGCTTTTGGGGGGTTGGTTTAGGGGGTGTTGAGGGGAGGGGAGGGGGTGAGATGTATATGATTTGAGGGATTTGAGGGGGATGTTATGTTGTATTTTGTGGTATTGTCATATCCGTTGGTTTTTTATTACCCTTACTTTCGATGATGATAATTACAGTAGCGTTGGGTTTTACGAGGGCTTGGGGTGGATGGATGGGTAAATAGATAGATAGGAGAGGTGAGAAGGTGCTTTCATGACGATTATGGATATGGATATGATTATCATGGGATATGAGAATATAATTATTATGAACGCCAATTTTTGGCGGCTTCTATAGGGTTCTCTTGGAACTACACGTATAGGTGAAGCAATCTCTTATTATCGCTTGCATACTTACTTCAAAAGCCTTTATGAATGTTTCGTAAAGCCTAGAACGATGGGATGTTGAACATTTATTCTTAGTCGATTTTTACAGCGCTTTAGGCGGCGGTCTTGATTTGGACTTTCCTCGTTGATTAGGTGGTTGGTTTTATCTATGTTTTTATACAATAAATCTTGTTTCGTTTTTTTGAAAGGAAGGGAGGGAATAAATGGAGGTTTCACTGGGTTATAGGAATTCTCTGGCGTTAGTGGTAGGTGAGTTTCATGGTATTACTATTACGGCATCCTGAATGTATCTTTGGACTAATAACGACTGAATAGTGATACGTGGGGCGGAGACCATAGATTGTAGAGAAGTTAATTTACGGTTTTGGTAGAGTGAGGGAAGAGAGAGGGAAGAGAGTTGGATTTGGTCTATGTTGTGTTCGTATAGGATAGGATGATTGGGAGGACTATAGACCAGAGTTTCTTTGCCTCTTCATGTCCTGCCTTTTTGGATTTTTAGGGGTTTTTGTTAGATTGCGTGGCTGTGTTCTTTGTGTTTTGAATACTCTTGTGGTGATTAGATATTGCCATATTGGCACGACCAGATGGGAAGTGAAGTGTAAGTTATGAATTGCTGTATGGAGTTGTGTAAACCCACCCTTTATTACCTGTGGTTAGACTGTGGATTTACTTGTTGTGCAAGCTGTTTTTGTCGCTCTAGCTAGTTGGTATACTATGGTAAGATACTATTAAGAGAAGACGATGTAAAAGTCGAAGTGAGAGTATAAATAGCCAAGTCGTTATTGATTTTTCGCGTAAGGTATGTGCTGGCTTAACTAGTCTCTTTAGCAAGGTGACCTTAGGGGCAAGGATAAGTGATATTATAATATGGATAACGGGAATGTTTCTTGTCTTTTATATATATATATCTATACATTTGAATCGCTCTCTTACTTATAGGGATTCGAGAGTGCTAGTAAGATATAATAGCGAGAGTGTGGGTGAATAAGTGAGCTCGAGCTCTGATTTCATATAAGAGAGCGGCTTGGGGGGTAGAAGAGTATGATTATCCCCTCAGCTGCAGCCAGAAACACCTTTTTGTAGCCCATGCAGGGGGTGGAACACCAACTTTCTTAGTATCTTTAATTCTATATTATTCGACTTCTACAACGTATAAAAATAGGCGATTAGATACTATAGATGCAGGAGCTCGTAGTTAAAATGCTTACTTATTAGATATTCTTAAATATAATAAGCATACTAATATAATAGTGCGAAATCTGCTTACTTATAGGAATAGATATAAAAAGGGGTGTATTAGGCGCATTTGCTAATAATAAGCAAAGAAAGATAGTATAGTATTAAATCACATTTGCTTGTAATAGATACAACTTCTTGTTACATAAAGAAAGGCCTTGTTTCCGTGGCTTTCATCGATTTTAGTACATTTTGTACCCAGAACTGATGAAACTATCGGGTCCTATTGGATCGCTTAATATTCTTGGCAGTGGGTCGCAAAAAGGGTGTTTCTGGCCGCAGTTGAGGGGATAGTGGTAGTAATATGAATGTCTTTTATTATTTATAATTTATTATATTTTTCGTTTCCGGCCTAACTAAGTGTATAATTATATTAGTATACCGTACCCTCCCTTCAACAATTCTAAAGGCGTAAGTAAAAGACATAGAAATTCCAATACATCTGTTAAGAGAAGTGTAAGAGGTAATTAGCTGTGACTACTGTAGGTGTTTAACATAAAAAGTAACATAGTATAGTAGATATAGAAACGTTATGAAACTTCCTCTAACCACCTAATTTCTTGCAAATCGTATTAAACTACAAGTAGAAATCTGAAATGGGTCGTAAGTGGGGGGAAATTAAGGTGATAGTATCAAGGCGAATGAAAGTTGCAGTTTTGTAATAATATGAAGAATCTAAGTGGGGGCCACGTGGGAGATTATCTCGCTCTAGAGTCTAGTGAGATCAACGCGCACGTTTTTGGTACCTC
Organism: Hymenoscyphus occultus; assembly: GCA_900536445.1. Lineage (NCBI taxonomy): Eukaryota > Fungi > Ascomycota > Leotiomycetes > Helotiales > Helotiaceae > Hymenoscyphus > Hymenoscyphus occultus. The sequence goes on along the minus strand of UNPT01000578.1, from coordinate 21,331 downwards.
AGTGGGTGGAAAAGAAGGATTCCGATCAACGAAAACTTATGCGAAATATTATTAGGTATTAGAGGAATTAGACTCAGTTCTAGATGTGATGGAAACAAGGCAGGGCTGTGATACGAGCAAGTCATCCCAATGCGAAAGCACAATTCCGATAAGGTACTGTTACATCTGTAGTCATAAATAGTCGATGACCTACCTATTCTTCGATTCCTCATCGTATAATGTACTGTACTACACATTTCCTCGCCCTCCCGGCCCTTACTACAACCCCAAACGTGCATTCAACCCCTTATGAAGTTTAAGCTATCCAACGAGCATCGCAACGCCAAAAACGTAAGCGAGAGGTGACCCCTTATTCACATCCCATCCCGATGTCATGTACTGTACTTACACCCCTGCCAAATGAATCGTATGCAGCTTCAACTCCGATTTCAAATTAACATCCTAATCACGCGATTTTCAGAGAGGGACTCCTTCGTTTGAACCCATCTTGCGCTGTCACGTTAATATCTACTTTAATTTAGCGAGAGGAGTCATCGTTGAGGGAGCCTAGAAGGTACAGTACGACAACCACGACAATATTATCCCTTCGAAGTATCACCTCACCTCGTCTTTTCATCCACATATTTCCCCATCACAGCGCACCACAATGCAAAAGACCCGAGAGATTCATCGGAGGTTCGCTCATTCTCGCTAGTAAGCTTGTCTCTTTTTCAACCTCCTTAGTATCGCAACCCATTCCTTGATTCCCAATACGGAGGGGATTTGCCTCAATGCCTGCCTCATTGAAACCGCTGCTCTCCTCTATGGAATGGGTAAGAGTACCTACCGACTTCAATGTTGTATCGATGAGACGAGACGGGGTGATGGATGCATATAGGGAATTCAAAAAAGACTTCTGACTTCTCTTTCCGAGGGCCCTTTATTTATATTTATACCCTCTACTTTACGCGCTTAGGTACGTTCCTCCAGATACGACAATAATATTTATATGGAATATAGAACTCACTTATCTCTCCTATGATATTTTCCATAGATAATCTAATATTGAATTATAAAATATACTTACTTATACGTAGTGCGAAGAGGGGAATCAAATCGCCTTAAGCCCTGTCTGTATCTCTATAAACCAGATCTGCGGTTTATAGCTTAACTTCTCTCACTTCTCTCCTCTCCTCTCTATATATCCCCACTGGTACCCCCATGTCCAAAAGTCATAGTAAATCATCACAATCAGCATATAAGTCCCAGCAAATCCCCCTAATCCTATACCCACACCAACATCCTCCCTTCTACATATCTCCCCAAATCTTGCCTCCCTCTCTCCACTACACTACCTCCTCGAACCCCACAAAACAACTGCCCACTAACCCCCCCCAAACAAAAATAAAACAAGAAAAGAAAAAGATAAAGAAAAAGGGGAAGATATAACAAAAAACAAAAACAGAAAGAACCCTTTTTTCAATTCTATATACTTGAGTACTGTACTGTACTAGTAATAACAGAAGATAGTAGAAGACGGTGTGCCCACCATGCATAACAAGACCCAGCGGACGAGGAGAGTGTGTACACTAGTAGGTTGGTAGGTAGGTGGTAGGTAGGTAGGTAGGTAGGTAGGTAGTATATTCTTACTATCTACTATTTAGTAACTACTTTATACTCTACCTTACTTACTCTACTTTACTTGCTTTACTTTACTTCAATCCACACCAGTACTTTTATACAAGTTTATAAAGAACTAATAATCTAAATAAAAATATAAACCCTAAATCTTATTATATTCTATCTTATTTCCTTTCTCTTTTTCCCTTCCCCTCCCCTTATCTATCTCCCACTACCCCCTATCTATCTCTCCTCTCTCTCCTCAAACCCCTCTCCACCCCTCAACCCCCCTAACAAGCCCCCCCCCACCCAAAAAAAAATAAGAAACTAATAAACTCAATTAGTAAAACTAAATAGCCCCAGGCCCATACCATAGGTAGGAGCTACATGTTAAGAAACCAAAGTTTCCTGACCACCCTCGTAGTTCGTTTACAAGGAGGACAATCCGCGACGCCCAGGGTTGAATGCCCGTAGACAAGTCAAGTCTACTGGTAAGGAGTTTAGATGGATGCCCTTACTGCGTTCGGGGTACTCAGCCAGTAAGGCTCGGTTCACATGATAACCACTGGGGTACCTGCTACTCGAAGCTTAAGACATGGCAGACGAGGAGGGAAGGCTGGCTTATCTACTAGAAAAGAAAGTAAAGAAAGAAGAAGGAAAAAATATATAATCTAATCTAATCTAAGCGAGATAAATTACAATCGGTATACAAGTAATGAGTATTTTCCGCACTGAAAAGACCTTCTAAGTATGATAAGTTAAGCTCCCTCCCCCATATATCTAAAAACAAAGTCTCATCGTCTATATGTTAACCCTAAGGCTATGTTCTCATATCTTAGTATCATGTTATCTCGAGCCGAGGACTCGGGATACGTGATTGCCGAGTTGCATTATAGCTCTGAAGCTGGGGGTTCTCCAAGGAGACAGCTGGGTGTTAGTAGAAGTTAGATAGCTGCAGGTAGTCCCCGGCCAGAGGACGATTGCTAGAGATAATCCGTCCTAGGTGTGATATAAAAAAGATTGAGATAGAAGGGCAGAGTATGGGATGGGATAAGGTATTAATACCATATGATATTGGGGGACTGAACTGGGATGGGGATATGATACTATAGAAAGAATTAGAGAAGACCAATCGACTGATCAACCAAGCAACCAATAAGAAGAACATAGGAGGTTTGTCCGACGCCACTTTATTACTAGGGTAGACTACCAGTAAGTGACGTGATGCCATAAGAAAGTCAGAAGACTTCAAGCGGTAGAGGAACCGACGATCCAGATCAACCGTATCACAAAGCAAAGGGTAAACCCGTCCACCCCATCCATCCCAGCCTTGGTGACACAAGAAAATCCTTCTCTCGCAGTTCTGTGGATTCTGGAATGCGGGTATAGAAGAATAGGTGTCACTCTTCTGTCCCAAATAGTAACATACTTCTTCTTCATAATGAGACGGACAGTCATGCTTCGTACTCGCTTGGGTGGAAGTACAGACGAGATAGAGGGAATGCTCCTGAGAAACCTTCGCTTTCCTCGTATCAGGCAGAGAGATATCAACGAATAGATGATCAACCTATCTGAACATGTGTTTTGTATTGCAGACACTGTGCCCCAGAATGTACCCATGTGCTTACATGGTTAGATCCACGGTATTTGGGTAGGATGTGGATCTTGGGATGAAAATCCCCCGGCACCTCCTCGAAAGCGTATATTACGGCTGAAAGCTGTGCAGCAGTGACACATTCCATGAAAGAGCTCGCGCTGGCCCGCAACTTTTGACCTAAACGAGTCAAAAAGTAACCGCACCACCATAATTCTTCATTTATGAGTATGGGGAGGGAACTTGAATTGAATTTCATGGGTATAACGTATATGCTGATTATACAATGTATAAGTGGGGGGTAATAACTTACCACAGCTTCATGATGCTCTTATGGTTCGTGATTTTCATGCGTTCCTCTTGGAAAGCACCAGTCGGATGATTTGATGGTTGAATAGAATACGACTGTACCTAGGATCCAAGATGTTCGCAGCGGTACATCCTTCCGGCCCCGACCTACCGGGCTACCAGACCACCCGGAAACTCCTAGACTGTTCCGACTCGGTGGCAGCGGCACGGAAAGGGTGGGGGAAGAACGATTCGCGCAGTGTGGTTGAAATGCGGGGGTAGGGCTACCATCATATCCCTGATATCAATTCAACCGCGTCAATAACGATCGAATGTTTTGGGAGATGGAAAAGTGACGTGCAGATACTGAAACTCATGTCGCTGTACGGAGTAAGTATAAGCATAGCCGTGCTACACTAATCCTCCTCCTGCTGGATAACCTTGGCTCTAATCTGCACTTAGTGGCCAACGAAGTTCGCAAGTCAAGTTCGACAATATAGATGGCATCACTGCATCAGCCACCATGTGATGGTTCCATGGCCTGATAGATGACAAGGAGGTGATTGAGGCATCCACGCATTTAGAGATTGCCAATTGGAGATACTCATTCGATCAGCCATGCTCTCTTGTATCGTCGTCTGTTCCCAAAGGTTCCCGCCAAGCAATCACATCCCTCATCCAGATGAAGAGGGTATGAAAAAGCCTGATCTTTTCCGTTGAACAGAATGATGTGTGGAGATCAAACGCATGCTCTCGGGCGGAGACGAGCGCATAAGATTAGTACCCTGAAAACTTCTTGCATATATCGGAGGTATATGATAGAAGGGCTGCCTATACGCCAGTCGATAATTTGCGTAGTAAGAACTGGAAGAGCTGACCCTCTTGCAGAGGCGAGGTCAGGAAGAGCTGGGCCTACAACAACGAAGCAAGGAGAGATGACCCCGCATTGGAGTTGTTCCTTTGACATGGCATAACGACATCAATCCATTCGGGTCCCAACAAGACATCTGATTTCGCCAGAGATGCGGTAAAAGCAGGTCCATGAGAGGACAACGTCATGACCTGGCTCCCAAAACTTCAATCCACCACAGAGTCCACTACATATGTCAAACTTGCCGCACAGCTCCCGAGGCCTCTGTTCCGGATATTTTGGATGTGTGGAACGGTCTGTCAGACAAGGACCTTTGAATTGCTCCCAGTGCCAGCCAGACCCAGACCCAGACCCAGAGAATGGTGTATGCAGGCCTGGCAGGGAAGAAAAGCAGCACGGCACATCCAAAGCGTCGTCTTGCAGCAGCGGAACCAAACCTGCGGATTCGGCCAGTTGAGACGAATAAGAGGAGGCAGCGCACAGCAAGATGAACTATAAGAGAAAACCGTTGCCTATAGAAGACCCGAGGAGAGAGATAGCCAGCGAAGCAGTACAGAGGCGGGGCATCATCCCATCTCCATCTTGGACATGCAACATCAGCATCCACTTTTCTCCTTCGTGCCATTTGAAAGTAGCCCAACAGGACACGCGCACGCGCGTTGGAGGCCAAAAACTTTGAATTGCAGCAGACGTATAGACTGGTCGTCTTGCAGCTTCTCCTGGATGCAAACGACGTGGTACTGCCTGAGACAGGACCAGACAGGCCTCGCTGGGGAGCATGTACAACGTCAACTGCCTGATCTGTCGATAACCATCTGCGGCTGTCCAGCTGCCGTTGTGACAGATACATGGAGTCGAGTCGAGTCGAGTCAAGGGAAATAAGGAAATGTCGTCGAGGCTCGAGTCGAATCCTGTTTTGCTCTGATTTGGCGTGCAGGCTGCGATGTGCATTCTGCATATTGGAGGCCGCGTACCGATATGGACGCACTTGATAGGGGATGCGATCACGAGAGCCAATGATAGGATCCATATGTGAGGTGATGCAGCCAACCATCCTCTTCTCGGTGGATTTTGTTCTGGTGTCTGTGTATCATGGTGATGATGGTCATGGTGTACTCGGTCGCTTGTACTTTTGGTACTTCTTCATCCCAACGGTGGTGCAGCGTAGCCATGCCGGAATGGTGTGTTGGGTGCATCTCGGGTGGCCTCTGCTGTCTTCCAGCACCAGACGCGCGGAATGAGAAAGTACCGAGGGCCTGTCACGGTGGCGTTTTCTTTTTTAGATATTAATTAAGAAACGGCCATCGCAAGGTGCAGAGCGGCGGCAGAGCAGAGCAGCACACGCGCAGGGCGACCGTTGGTAGCAGTGGGTAAGTGAGTGAGCGAGTGAGTGGTGGACGGGAGTGACGAGCGACCGGCCATGGGATGGGATTGATTGGTAGCGCGATGGAAGGCAGCTAGCCGCAGTGGATATGTAGAGCTTTGCCATGTCCTTGGTGTTCGAAGTGGATGTGTTGGTTGGTACTGTACGAGTATATTTAGCTCCTGCCGAAGATCGTAGTGCAGTAGGTAGGTACCTACCGCACTGTAGAGTTGCAGTCTATGTTGGATGTACGATCTGAGAAGCACCGCACTACCTCATTCAGAAGAATTGAGATCGTCTTCTGCCCCCAGCCGTCGAGACTTTATATCAACAGGGGATGAACTGTTAGTATTCATGGGCTAGGCTCTAGCGAGGCACAACCCCCCTGAAGCGGCAGAGGACCCCCCCATGGTGCCCCCCCTGAAATGCGCCGCGAGCTCTGTGACTCTGTGGAGCCTCTTGAGCCTGCCCTGCCATTGAGCCCGCCATTGAGCCCTACTTCAAAGTAACATCTCATCTCTCGCACTGACCGCCGGATGTCTAGCTGCTCTGCGGTTGCTACGGTTGCTGCAGGCTGCAGGCCCCTCAGAACCCCCCCGCTCTCCCCCCTCGTCCACCGAGGAAAAAATACAGCAGCAGCGCTGAACCTGGAGAAGTTGACCGAGACACCGCTCAAAGGGGACTAAGTGGCTCTCCCAACCTACTGCACCAAGCCCAGTTAAGAGTCTTCTTTGGCCTCCCCTACCCTTAGTGAGAGCTTTAAGGGTTTAGAAGCCTACGAGGGGCGCCCAGTTAGGTATGATTTAAGGCCGGTGCCATGATCACATCAAGCTCTTTCCAAAGCAAACCCCTCGCAAGGTCGCTCTCGAGGATGGATTGCGCTTGCCTGCGGCTTCTGTCAGATTTTATCTCCTCGCGCGTTGCATGGAGGCTGGCCGGCAGGTGATGGACCTCGACCCATTCATTGACTGGACCTCACTGCGACTCTACACTCTTCTACTAACTACTTCAATACTACACTACCTCACTTCCCTCTGACCTCTGACCTCACTCACTTGCCCTCACTTGCCCTCACTTGCCCTCACTTACCCTCACTTGCCCTCACTTGCCCTCACTTACTTTTTGCCCACTACTTTTCCCGTCCGCACCCTCACTGACTTTTCCCCTCAACCCCCTCCTCCCACATACCCAGTGCCTCCAGCTGCTCCGTCGGTACCAGTATCACAAGAACACCCGTCGTCGCACGTCGCATCTCACTCGCCCTCCCACACGCTGGTTCTGGCAGCTCCAGTGATCGGCCTCTACCTCTGTCTCCAAATTCTCCGTCTCCGCCGGCCCAGTGTTCAGTGCTCACATCCCTTTGCCTGCGGTGTTCCTGTCACTCGGCCTCTGCCACCGTGATTGTAGGGTTCCAATCCCACTCGCAGTCCCAAGCCAGGATTAAGCTTCCGGCTACGCTACGAGAACGAAAGGGTCCCCCCCCAAAAAGTCCCCACTTGCTCCCGCAACCCGAACCTTCTCGAGCTCCAGGCTCGAGCTTTAATCAAGCGCCAACTGTCTGTCTCGCAGATTACCTGCTGCTGATTTCCGACCAACTGTCACGGCTGCAGAGTGCACAGGATTTCTCGTCAAAGGCTGCTGAATGCGGCGGGGTGAAGAATAGAGTTCCGACGCCCAAAAACATTCCCATCCCAATCGCAACAAAGTTGCAGCGTCACCTCTGAACCTCATCACCATGAACACATACGCACCAGATGCATATCGTCCGGCAGCGACATATGCCCCGCCGATGCCTCACTCCCAGTACAGTCAGATGCCGCCAATGCCCTCTGCCAGAGCTCCAATGCCAGAACAGCAACCACCACAGCATTCATCCGATGGCCTGGCTCCATTGAAGCCAGGCTCGCAACCGGCCACTGCTGAACCATTGTCGCGGTCTTGCAAAGATAGCGATGGTTATAAATATGAGTGCGTATATAAAGTCTTTCCTCCGTCCCTGGCCATGTGGTCCTTAGTACGAGTGGCTTTTGGGAACATGGGATGAACCTCATTTCACTCCGTGACCCCGTGTCTGGCTGGGCTACAGTAGTGGTAGACCACTTTGGATATTTCCAATTCCCGAAAATCTAGTGTTGCTCGTCCCACCCGTCCGCACGTAAAGTTTAAGCTTTCAAATGCAGCCCTTTTCTGTCGAGGCTACTTTGTGATTCGTCGCTGACACGTAATAGGCTGCGAGTCTTGCAGGAACCTCGAAGGGCCCGCATGTGCGGTTTTGGTGACAAGGTAACCTTTACCCTCTCTACCGAATCTCACCTCAACTAATCGCATCCTAGGACCGACGACCCATCACTCCTCCACCTTGCGTGCGCTTGATCATTACCGATTCCAAGACCGGAAAGGAGCGTGATTTCAAGTGAGTCGTATTGAATTTGAAATAAGAGATGGCATTCTAATTCCCAGTAGTGAAGTAGATCATGGTATGTTTGTATTAAATGTTGATCTTTGGTCTCCTGATGGCCAACGCGAGGTCAATTTGGTTCGTCACTCACAAACATCGCCATCCATCTCCTTAACTACACCCATCTCTTATGGTCAAGTCGCTGGAACGCCCGCATTTTCCAACAACCTTCCAGGTCATGGAGAATTATCAAGAGAAGTCAAGTTTGAACATGGTGGCGGCCCTAGCTATGGCAATGCCCCTTCTTTCAACCCATACAATCCTCAACAACAAGTAAATCCATACAGTCAGCCACAACAGCCACCATCAGCATATCCTAATCAATATCATCCCGGATATGCACAACCTGCGACACAACCTTATCCTCCTCAAAATGGCTACGCTCAACCAGGTATGGCAAACCAGCAAGCACTTTACATGCCCGGACCACAAATGCATCCTTCTGGAAACATGGGGTTTGAACCTCAACCCATCCCATCTCAACAATTTGGTTATCCAGGTGGTGGAAGACCATTTACCCCTCAAGATTCGAGCATGCAAAGACTGCCGGTTAGCAGTACTCAACCTGGTGGCATGTTTACAAGAAACCTTATTGGAAGCCTGGCTGCTAGCGCATTTCGATTAACTGATCCCGATGACCGAATCGGCATTTGGTTTGTTTTGCAAGATTTGTCAGTTAGAACTGAAGGAAACTTCAGGTATGTCTTTCTACCACACTATAGCTTAATGTGAGATACTAATATCACAGACTTCGTTTCTCTTTCGTCAATGTCGGTAGAACGATACCCGATACATCTCCCGGCAAAGGTCCCAACGAGACCAAAACTGTTGTAAACACCGGTAGTGCACCAGTCCTTGCATCCTGCTTTTCAGAACCGTTCCAAGTTTATTCGGCAAAGCGATTTCCCGGTGTCGTCGAAAGTACTGCTTTAAGCAAATGTTTCGCTACTCAAGGAATCAAAATCCCTATCCGAAAGGAAGGACAAGCTCCTAGTACGAGAGCAAGCGATCGGGACGAGGAATACAAGGATGATTAATCATTTTCTTCCTTGTATCTTCCTTACCCTCCTTCTCTTGTTGGCTTATTGAAGATTATTATATATATTATCGGCGACGTAATAAACAATATACGTTCAATTGCCTTTTTTTATCATCGTCATCATCATCATTACTGTTTTCTTGAAAGGAGTGGGTAGGATGTTGTGGTTGCTCGTTTTAAAAAGGAAAGATTCTCCAGAGAAGCTTGGTGTTTTGGGAGTTCTTTATAGGTTTTGATTAGGGTCTCTTGGTATAGCATTACTTTCCCTTGTCTTGTGCGTTTTTTGTTTTGTTGTGTTTTTGGCTCCTGGATTTTCGATATACAGCAGCAAGCAGCATGAGATGGAAAATGGAGATTGTGGTATACATAGGTATAACGGCACGTATATTTATATGAAGACGCTTTGCTGTAGTGAGTTTTGATGGTGGATCTGATCTATTTTTGTTTTTTTGTTTTGTTTTTGGATAGGTGGATGAATGGATGGATGGATGGATGGATGGATGGATGGATGGATGGGTAAATGTGGAATGTGATGTGTGTATTTGCTAGTTTTTAGGAGTAGTATTATTCATAGAAGTGGAAGTATTTAGCTGTTGGCTTTTCTTCTGTGTTTTGTTTCTATTTCTTTTTTTCTTTTCTGGGTTGGATGATTAGAGTAGAGTAGAGTTGGTTAAAGAAGAGAATTTCTCAATTCTGATAATCAAACTTTCGTATAGCATGGAAAATATACCTCAGATCATGGGGTTGAAAAGGAATGCAAGCTTTCCACCCACAGTGACCCACTTTATCTTTTATTTATCAGAACTTTATGAACCCTTTAATAGTAGGTAGGTAGGGTAGGTACTCGAGTACTTCCGCAGCCACAAGGCTGCGCCACGCTCCCCGAAAGGTGACGGTAAGGCTGACCACTCCCGTCCCGTCCCCCTCGGCATCTCATAATCCCTGTCCATCCCGAACGCTATGCATGTAAACCCAATACTAGTAGAAGCTCAATTACTCGTACAAGCTCCTACATAGGTAGCTTTCAACTTAACTCAACCTCAACAACCTCACCCAAACCCAACACATAATCAAGACCACACCCCGCTTCCCTTCCTCCGTCCCCCCCACTCTCTCTTCTTAAAGTCGAGGAAGATAGGAAGGAAGAAAAAAAGATGTCCCTTCTCCGATCTCGAATCCTAAACTCGAATCTACCGCGAGAACTTATCGCAACATGTACACTCACCCCCCCTCACCGGGAACCACACCATCGACAATTCAGCGTTCTAAACCGACCGCCTCCGAATTACGAAGGGCATGTTCCACTTACCAAGACCGAACGGGTGGGAATGGCCATCGGATCAGCGGTCCTGGCATTTTTGAATCCGCGTCGAGCTGGTACCTACCCCTCCCTCCATACCTCCACCTGAAGCACCATTCCAAAGAGAAAGAAAAACTAACAAAAAGAGACAAAGACCTAATAGCCACCCTAGGCGAAACAACCTCCCAACCCTACTTCATCACCCGTCTCCGGGACACCATGCTCCTCACCCCCTCGGGACGACGCATCCTCCGTCTCCGACCTCGAATAACATCCTCCACCCTCTCGTTGCCTTACCTCCGCTCCCTACCCAAGAACACATTGGGCCACACCTACGCCCGCTGGCTCACCCGCGAGGGCGTCTCGCCCGACACGCGGGATCCCGTGAAATACATCGACGACGAGGAGTGCGCGTACGTCATGCAGCGGTACCGGGAATGTCATGATTTCTACCACGCCATTACGGGCTTGCCGGTTTGGAGGGAGGGCGAGGTCGCGTTGAAGGGGTTTGAGGCGGTGAATTTGGGGTTGCCGATGGCGGGGTTGAGTGTGGCGGCGGTGATGACACTCAAGAAGGGGGAGAGGAGCAGGTTTTGGGGGGTTTATGGACCGTGGGCGGTGGAGAATGGGGTGGGTGCTAGGTGTTTGATTGATGTTTTTTGGGAGGAGTTGTTGGAGAGGGATGTGGGGGAGGTGAGGAGGGAGTTGGGGATTGAGATGCCGGTTGATTTGAGGGGGGTTAGAAGGGCAGAGAGGGAGAGGAGGAGGAAGGGGAGGGAAGAGGGGGAGAGGAGTGGTGATGGGTTGGGTATTAATTAAGTTCCAATGTTATTCTACTCTGGGAATTTGTGTGGCTATACTTCCCCTCTTAGGCTTGCTTGCTCTCTGTCTCTCTTGAGCCTGTTTCCTGTGTTTCATTCTCTCAAAGAATGAATGTACAATCCATCCTTCCATGTCCTTTGCCTTCCAGGTCAAACATAACCCGAGTTTTCTACACCCTTCCGCATTTCTTCAGACTGCTCATCCCAATAACTTATATTCCCCATCCCATCCCATTGCCCTCCAACCCAGCGACCCAAAGTCACGCACCCGCATACCCGTATCCCCTTTCCATACCCCTCTCACCCCCTACAGCCCCTCAAACAAATCCGCATCCTCCTCCTCCTCATCCCACCCCCCCTTCCGTCTACTAACCACAATCCTCTCCTCCTCCTTCTTCTCCGCCACCGCACCCAGTAACTCCTTCAACTGCGTCTCGGTGACTTTACTCCGCAACTGGCCGCTTCGCGCTAGCATAATGAGTCGGTTCTCCACGTCCTGAGCGCGGCTCTCCTTGACGAGCCGGATGCGACCTAGGCGATCGGCGGCTTCGGGCTCGAGGATTTGCGAGAGGATTGAGGCACGGGCTTCGGATTCTTGGGTTCTGTTGGGTGGTTTAGTTGGATGGGGGTTTTTGGAGGGGGATGGATGGGGATGGATGGGGATGGGATGGGATGGGTTGTGAAATGTAGTTGGGCAGTGATGGACGTACGCTCTGTCTTCTGCTCCTCCGCCGCTGGAACCTCCACCTCCACCTCCACCTCCTCCTTGAGATTTCAGTTGTTCTAATCGAGCTTTTCGGATCTATTTTTCGTTCCGGGGTTGTTAGTAACTATCCTCTTTTCATCTATCCCTCTCTTCATCTCTTGCTTCTCCTTCTTCTCCTTCTTCTTCTTTATATGTGCGAAGAGAAGCATCGTATGGATGGGTGTGTGACTGAAATGTGTAGGGTTGCCCTGGGTGCGTAGTAGCGTAGAGAGGTATGTAGAGGGGTAGAGGGGTATGTATGTACCTGTGCTAAATCATCGTCTTCCATTTTCCTTCCTTTCTTTCTCTCTGTTGCCCTATTGTTTGCGTTTCTTGGTTGGTTATGTTGGACGGCGTGGATGGTTTTGATGTTTTGGTACGTTCGACTCTTCCGTAGGTTAGGTGGAGGGGAACTCGTCGCGATACGATGTGATGGGATGCGGGGCAGCGACGTATTTTCGTCACATAGTCGTACGGACAGGGGTTAAATTATCAGCCTTGTCTGCCGTCACGTTTTTGGCTTTTTGCCCCTCCCGGCTGGGTCAGCCTTGTGGTACGAAGGTACTTGTGCAGTACTAATGCGATTATGCAAAGTTAGGTGGTGAAGATGTACAGTACGCGTAGTTAAGAGCTTATCTCCGGGCTGTGGGATATGTAGGTGGCTTAGTTAATATACATACATACATACAGACATACATCAGGAGACTAAAAAATCCTCTTCGTCAACAATAAGTTAATATACATACATACATACAGACATACATCAGGAGACTAAAAAATCCTATTCGTCAACAATAAATCTGGACTTTCTATATCTCCTAGCGAGCCGAAAGAAAGCAGGACTTTATTTTAAGAAGCGACCGTTTTCTAACAATCCAGAAATCTACATGTGAATTCCTCAATTCGATTGAATTCAATACACATACTTCTACACTTCATATCCCAAGATTCTCACATAAAACATCTATCCAAAGTTCCCCAAGATGCCTCCAAACGTCCTCGAATCCATAAAATCCTACTACAACGCCCGCGCCCCCGGTTACGACGCCGAAACCAACTTCCACCCCCACCAAGCATCCGACTACATAAAATGGATATCCCCCAAACCCGGAATGCACATCCTCGACCTCGCCTGCGGAACCGGCGCCATCACACTTCCCGCAAAAAAGGCAGTCGGTCCCTCAGGCCGCGTAGTAGGCGCCGACATCTCGGATGTCTCTCTCTCAATTGCGCGGTCCAAAGCCGAGGATGAACGACTGGAAATCGAGTGGGTGGAACATGATATAAGTACCATCCACGCGGTGCCGGGGATCGAAGAGGGGGGTTTTGATGTGGTTTCTTGTGCGGCTGCTTTGGTGCTGTTGAGGGATCCGGGGACGGCGGTGAGGGAGTGGGCGAGGTTGTTGAAGCCTGGGGGATTGTTGATTACGGATGTTTTGACGGGGGATACTATGGTTAGGGGGATTTTGTTGGATCGGGTGGCGGAGGAGTTGGGGGTTGAGACGGTGCATTCGAGGGTTAAGTTGGATAGTAGGGAGAAGGTTATGGGGTTGTTGAGTGGTGCTGGGTTGGAGAGTGGTGAGAGCTTTCTTACGGAGAGTTATGCTGAGCCGAAGTATTTGGATGTTGAGAAGGCGGGGGAGATGTTTGATGCTTTGTTTGAGGAGGCTCCTGTGCCGAGGACCTGGTATGCGGATTTGGTTCTTCCATCTCGGAGAGAGAAATCAAAGGAGATATTTGAGAGGGAAATGAAAAAGTTGGCTGGGCCAGATGGAAAGGTTGTGGAATATGTTAGGTTTCACATGGCTATAGGAAGGAAAGTATGAAATGAGGACAACACCGAAATGAAAATGAGGAAATTGCAAAGTAAAGACAAACAAGCTCTGGGATTGATACTTCAGAGTGGGGTTGACTCTTTTTGCAGACTAATTTACAAATCTTGCAGCCCTGCAATATGCTCTACTCCTTCCCATCTGCGTTGGGGTCGGTGGTGAAAGTATTCTAATATTGGCTGGCGGCAGATTGGCATGCTTTCTAAATTGAGAGACTCGAGTTAGCAAAATAAAATATCAGAAGTCAATAGTTGCGCACAACCTACCAATTGCTCCAAGTACCATCCACAGATCTGCATGTTGCCTTGGTTATCATCCAAGCACTTGGTAAACTGCTTTGCATCCGTCTCGCAGCTTCTCTGACCCCAGTTGCTCTGATCCTGCTGATTTCCTTGAGTGGCAACGTTGTTTGCTTGTGGCTCTGCGGCAGCTGGGGCGCTTGATCCACCACCGAACATACCCCCAATTGCGTGTCCTATTGAGGATCCGACGGCAACACCGCTAGTACCGAGTTAGTCTCCAAGTCTCTCGTCGCAAACTGTACGCTTCACTTACGCAGCTGTGCTAGCCATCTGTCCGAAAAGTCCTGGACCAGCTGATGGAGCACCAGCGGCAGCGGCTGGTGGGTGAGGTTGTTGTGTGTTTGTTGGAGGGTATGCTGCAGTTGTCGCAGGGCGAGTCTGTTGCTTTTGGGGTGGTGGTCTTTGAGGGGCAATAGATGGGCGAGCAGGAGCTCGGCTTCCACCTCCTGATCTTCCTTGACGAGGCATATTATCGCGAGTTTTGAGGGTGTTTGGAAGGTTTAGGTTGGAGTTTGGAGTTGAGAGTTGAGAGATGGAGGTTCGAAGGTCGTACTTGGTGGTTGATGTGAGTGTTAAGAAGGAAGAAATTCCCCGGACTGTCGCGGTTTGGCTTCGGGCTTTAAGTGGGCCTGACAAATGCTAAGCTCTGATTGGCTTAGAGCGAGTGATTCCATGACATTCCTCAATTCTTCACATTAAGCGGGAATAAAAGGAGCCAACTCGTAAACGAGCTTTTGGATAGTTCAATTGATATAGATGTTTTCATTGTTCATTGCGCCGAGTCTCGTCATTTTATCCTTGCAAACTCATTTCTGAGTACGTCTTTTCTTACTGTCATTAAATTCAGAAAGTGTAACCAGGAGATTTCGCATCCACGGCACGATGAAAATAATTCTAGAAACCACTAGGTACGATTGAAGATACGCATCCAGAAGTCATATAATCATTACTTGAAAAAAGGACCCCATCTTGCCGGTCCAGCAAGTCTTATTGGACTGATTTCTACCATCTTTTGTAATTTGATTTGAGACTACTGTAGCTGATTTAAAGAAAAAACTGCAATCTTTCAAAAGCTTACTCTTGTATCGAATCTCTCGTACGTTGGTATGCCCCAGATTCCGAACGCCAACGCTATGCAAATACGGACTTTTTATGCTCC
The DNA here is from genome assembly GCA_900536445.1 of Hymenoscyphus occultus. NCBI lineage: Eukaryota > Fungi > Ascomycota > Leotiomycetes > Helotiales > Helotiaceae > Hymenoscyphus > Hymenoscyphus occultus. Next base: position 5,960 of record UNPT01000578.1, on the reverse strand, counting down.
TCGCTGCTTGGCCTCAACGGTTTATTAGACCCAAATCAGACCTTACTACTGATCTTTATGCTGCTTTTCCCTTTCCCTTTTTTGGCTTCTTGTTTTTCTTCTTGCCCTTTCCCTTCTTCTCCGCTGAACTTGATGCGCCAGATGTCAACCCGCTCGAAGGCGACTTTGAATTGACCTTGCGCTTCTTTCTGGCAGCCTTTGATGGCTTGGCTACAACGGGCGTTTCTTTGGTAGCTGGAACTTCCTCGGATGAAACCTCGGAAGATGAATCGTCGTCTCCCTCGATTTCATCAGAAGTATCGCCCTTTCGCTTCTTCGAATTTTCTCTTCCTCCAATTTCCTTGTTTAGCTCTTCAAACTTGATATGTGCTCGTGCCCGTTGTTTTGCCATAGCTTCCGCTTGCTTCAGAGCCTCTCTTTCAGCGGCAGCCTGTGTCAGTGTTAGTAAACGATCAAGAGGACCCACGAATTTAACATACGAGACCTGGATTAATGAACCTTGCCGCCGCAGCTTTATCGAGGGTATGCGTTCTCGGTGCAGGTGGACCGGTATTTTTGATCTTGTCAAAGTATTGTTTGACTCTGGTGAGTTCCTTGAAGACAGGATGCTCTCGCGCATTAACGCCATTTACTCGCAGGTAAGCTGTATATGAATTAGAAATCTGGAATCGCAAAGATCTCTTGGTAGATCTCACAGAATAAAATAGACTCAATCGCATAGGTGACGAGGACATAGAGCTTTGCTTTGTCAAGTAGAGGCAGTTTTGAGGTGGTTTCTGAGAGCGCAGTCTTGATTAATGGCCCTAACGCTTCTTCCAGATCATCAATGTCGTCGTCGAGTTGGTCGACCAACGACAGGACTTTCGAGGAGTCCATTTTGGTGGTGTTGATTGTTCGTGTGGTTGGGCGCGCAGCACAGCCTTTGCGACAAAGAGTTGAAGATTTTGACGAGGCTGAGATGGAGGTGGAATGGGTGGAGGGAATCAGGCTACGAGCATTAGTCAGCTTGTACTCGTACAGGGATGTGAGTTTGTTCAGTAGTGCAGGGGTCTTAGTTTGTAGATTTTATCATCGCCGCCAGCAGCAGTCAACACCGTTTTCTTGACGTCTTAGACCTTTATCTGTACCATACTGAATTCCTAATTTTGCCACCCGGGCCAAAATTTGACCACGACTTTGGTCACTCGTGTTTTGCATATCCTCCCTCCTGTACAAAGTGGTTAAAGCATCTTCTTTGCTGGCCACTGACGCGCAACGCCTGACGACCTTCTTTTTATCCGCGGGCAATTCATAATTGGCTTGCCCTCAAGGGCACTCGATTTGCCCTCTGTATGGTGCCGCATATGAGTTTTCCCTGAGAAGGATACGATTCGACAATCTGCCAGTGCACAGCCTGCAAATATTTTGCCATGAATCGGCTGCAATAAAGACTGAGAATCCTTCACCCTGTCTCCCCCAATTTGCGGCCGTCCGCTATTGCGGGTGTGTGATCGAATACCTCGAAATCAATCATGGTACTGCGATAGCATTTTTGCGGGCCGGGGGGCCATTCGATTGTCCAGCTCGCGGGTTGGAACTTATTGGTGGCCACGCCGGAAGGTTGTGGCAAGCGGAATGGGACAGACGGTTTTGACAAGAGAAGACAAACGAGAATACGGCGCATTGGTAAAACGTTCAAAACCTCGGGAGGACATTCCTTTCGCGGATGGGTTTCCAGCAAGACTGATCAGAGAGGGCCTGCCGGGACGTTTAAAGAGGGAGAATGATAAAATATGGCTACCTATGCAACAACCCATACAACGGCACCCGAAGAAGGCTCCCCAGAAAGCTCTGCCAGGGAAACAATTGGATCAGCGGGACGTCAAAGTCCTTAGTCTACAAAACTCCACTCCAACTCAATTTCCAGAAATCTTTCCGCCAGAGGATGTTGGGACTGTGATACACCAAGAACCGCGAAGCTTGTTGACTGTAAATGACGTCCAAAAAAATGTCGCCCTAGGGAGCGGGGCTCAGGAAACCAGTGGAAACTCTTCAGAGTTTGCAAGTCCAGATCAAGAATCATCCAAGCGGGAAGAGGAGATGTCTAGTCAAAAAGCCGTCCGTGAGACCGAATATACAGGCCCTGCGAATGCTGGTTTAAATCTTACAACTGTTCAACCTGTCAGGGATGCTGAATTCTCCACTAGGGTTGGACCCCAGGTTGAGGAAGAGAACATGGTACCAGCAGTACAGATTGAACAAGGGCAGTTGGGAGAGGCTATAAGGGAAGAGATACAGGAAGAGAATATAACCCCAACAGTACATATTGAAGAGCAGTTGGGAGAGGCTGTAAGAGAAGAGACAATCACTCAATCGAGTGTCGAAGTTGCCACTCAGCCGTGCAACTCCACAACCGTTTGTGTCCTGGGCTTAGATAGGATTGGAAAATACATTGCTCACTCCTTAGCTGCACAGCCATTCCCTCCGTCTGTCAATTTGCTAATCCATCGCCCTTATCTGATGAAGAAATGGTTTGAGGAAGGCGCTGCTATTGGAGTATGGAGAGATGGAAAATTGGACGTCCAATCGGGGTTCAACGTGGAGCTAACTGAGAGCTATGTGTTCAAAGATTACGAAAAGCTTGTTGGAGGTCGCCCAGTTCCTCGTCGAGTTGACCCACCCAGTACTATAATTGACAACTTGATGGTCACTACCGACGCGCATGCCACAATTCCAGCGCTTCGTTCAATCTCGCATCGCCTTAACGCCTCTTCCACGATTTGCTTTATGAGGGATGGTATTGGCTTGATCGACGAGGTCAATTCCAGAGTCTTCCCAGATCCAGCAACAAGACCGAAGTACACCATGGCAAAACTTTCCCATCATATTTATCAAACTGAAAAGAGCTTCACCATTGTGGAGAAAGGATCCGGGGAACTCATTTGCACGAATACTCCTCGTGAGTCTAAGCCCGATTCAGAAGATGGCAATGAGAAAGAAACAACAACCCAGGGAAAGAAGAAGGCTTGGGGCATCATTCAATACAGCCGCATGATGAGATTTCTTACGAAAGCCCCGAATTTGAACGCACGGTCCCTCAATCGACAAATGTTTTTTGAAGAAGTTATGGATAGAACTATATTTAACTCTGTCATTGGGCCTTTGACTGTCATGTTTGATTGTTCCAACGACCAACTTCTGTTCAACCATAATATTCGCGAAATCAAGCACCAATTACTGGCAGAGATATCTACAATCATTAGTCGAATGCCCGAATTCTCACGACAAGAGACGCAAAGGAGTTTCCAGTCATCTGAAATTCAGAAAAGACTCTATCATGTCATTCTCAAAACGGGGACGAATAAATCCGACATGCTAAAGGCTGTCAGGAGAGGCACCAAGGCAGGAGTCGAGTATTATAATGGGTATTTCATCCGACGGGCGGAGGAACTGGGAGTTCCATGTCCCCTCAATCAGATGCTACTTTCCCTCGTCCAGGCGAAGCAGCATATCATTAGTCGGGAGCAGAACGCGTATGTGCCATTTGATGAGCTGAACTCGAGACGGGCTCTGGGTGAAAAGCAGGGTTTTGTACATAGACCGGACCTTGAGTCCGAGTCGTAAGGAAATGATGACTCCCCCTTTTACTTTTTTTCTCTATATGTACTAGATGGGATTTGTTTGTACAGTAAGGTTACAAATTAGACGCATTTCCATAAGGGCGTTCTTCTTCTTTTTTTTTGATACTTAGATTTTTGTCCTCGGGTTACGAAGATGAAAAATGCGAGTAATGATTATGATTTATCGACTTTTGAATTTACCTTTGTGGTGTGGAGATGGGAACTCAAATATCATTAACCATGTTAGCGTTCTATATAGGTGTTAAGTCTATTCACGTTGGGAGATACGTGAAACCGAATGAATCTCAGCCTGTATTTTGTTTCCTCGGTTATCGTTCCGATATACTCCTAAGAAATACCCTAGTCATCCACATCAACACTACATTTGTTACAATGTATAGGTGCACTGTGCAAAATATACTATCAAAACTGATTTTCCTTCTATAAGAAAAGAATACGAAACTAGTTCGTAGTTTATGAAACCTAACTTCTAACTAGGTAAAGAAATCGGCTTACTCGTAAGTTACTACTAGCTATGTTACGGAACGGTCTTAGCCAGCCGAGACTCCTGTACTCCTGTCTCTGCCGCCTGACCTTGTCTCGGTTGCCTAGGAGGATGCCTAGCACTCTAGAGGGTTCCACTCGGTCAGGGTCGTCCTATAAAGACTCCCTACTTACCCCTTAGCTAGCTTTCGACCTTATGCTTATCCTATTCCACACTGTGTCCTATTCGTCTTCTGACAAGCTATCTAGCTTAATTGAAACCTCTTTTATCTATTTCCTCAGGATTAGGAAATAAGTAAGGCTTAATAGCGACTTACCCTCTTAAATAAGAATTAAACTTATTATCCTAATAACCTTTAAATATAAGTACTAGTACGATTAGTACTTGAGAAAAGTAGGTACTTGTAATAAGAAAAATAAGGGAAAAATTAGAAAATATAAGCAGCGTTCGGCAACTGGAATTCCATTCCATTCCATTCTAGGACCCCCCTCTGGAATGATTCTATTCTATCTACTATATTAATAGAAGGATTCTATTCTAGACCCCCTTATCCTATGGAATTAATAGAATTTCTAAATGGAACGTTATATAACTCGGGAAAATGTTATCCCGCTCCGGTAGACTAATAAGAATTCCCTATTCAAGCTTAGGGTTAAACAGTCAGAGCTAGTACAAGACAGGTCACGTGAAGACCTCCCTGAACTAGGTACCTTATAGGGTATTGCCGCCCCAGTCACACCCTCGGTAGAGGTGTAACGAATACTCAAACTGGCTGTGACGGTTATGGTCACGAGGGCTGGATGTCACATGCTCGCTTAGCGAGGCGCGCTAGTACTAGCGTGCGCGACCTGTATTTAGTTCCCAGCTCTCTCGAGCTCTCCTTCTCTCCTCGTCTTTTGTCCTAAGAATAGAGTGTTGTTTGTTCCGACTGTCCAGAAGCACGTCTGTCACACTGGCTAACTAAACTTAGCTGGGTGTTCGCTGGTTGGTATGCTATGATAAGAAGAAGACTATCGGGTTGTTCACTTGGAAGTGAACTCGTTACTTGTATCAAAGATGTCAAACAAATATAATAAGATTAATAACTAAGTTGAGAACGAAGCTCCTATCTAATGGCAGACGTGCCAGTCTTACATAGAACCTTCATACTCCAGATGTCGACTTTGTCGAAACTCGACTTCTCGACTGGTCGAGAAGTCGACCTGTATATGTCACGTGATCATAACCAATGGAAATCCTTGGATTGCTTAGCTACCTTAAGCGATCCCTATTTGCTATAAGAAACCTGGATGTGCCTGTCGAGGGTTGCGCCTCTTATTATGACAAGCATCACGTGAACACGTGATTCGTGACAGGAGGCGAGGCTCAAATTTGTCTAACCCTTAAAAAAACGCGAAGGGCTGAACTATACAAGAAAAAAGGCTTATCCTCAAGCGACTTTTAATCCTCGCGTGTCTATATAACTATTAACATATTTTGATAGAGCTGTTAAAAAAATCCTTAACCCTCGTAAAAAATATTTTATCCTCGACTGACGGTCTGTAACCTGAAGTCACATGCGTATACAATGCCTACGCAGTCTAGGGAATACCAGTATACGCACCACCAGCACCACTAGCATACGCACCACTACTACAGCTACGGGGCGCCGCCCTCAATACGCGCCCGTAAACTTTAGCTAAATCGCACGATTCTAAAACTTATATTTACGTAGTGTTATAGTCTGTCGTACTTTGGTACAGGGCCCAATTATTTGATGTGGGGCGTCTGTGCACCTTGGAATGCAAGTTAATGCTGCTTTAAGCAAACTGCTAGTATTTTGTATAACCACCGTCTGCTAAAATCACTTCTATATA